>PVKE010011055.1:0-41088 GCA_004027555.1 Craseonycteris thonglongyai
CCGAGGATCGAATCCCGGCTCCGGCCCAGGCAGGACCCACGTGCTGAACTGGGGAGTTCCCACAGTTCGGTTCTCTAACTGTCTCTGTCTCTGTCTCTCTCTCTATCTGTCAAAAAGTAAAATAGAAATAACTATGCACTGAAGACAAAAAGATAATTTCTCTCTATAAATGTGAAAAGATAAAAAAAAAAAAAAATAATTGAAAAGTAAATACTTTCAAGTGTTGGCATGAAAATATTTAGTGTAATTTTTTTTGTCTTATAGTTATTCATAGAGGTAGAAGTTACTAGAGAAGGAAGACTACTTCTAATCACCAGGTTACATACAAACTTGAAAACCACTCCCTTCTCATTTTAGTGGGAACAGGGCCCATAGGACTTCAGTAGATAACTGTCACTGTTCTCAGAAGCAGATGTGATTGCTGGTTAATTGCTTTCCTTTTCTTTCTGAGTAGTGGTAGTTCATGAATCTCCTGCTGGTTTTGAAATGTTAAGATTTTCCCACCATCAAGGTCATAACTTCTTTTTATAGAACTGACTATTGATTTCTGTACTGGAACTTGATTCTCAAGTTCCCTCCTTAAATGAGGAAGTAGAAAAGTGGGAATAACCAAGGGAGTAAGTATGAAACTTTTTTTTTTTTTTTAGCAGTAAAGTAGCATCTTGCTATTTTTAGCTTGTTTACAGATATTTTGGATCCCAATTTATGTATAATTTAATGGATACCTCTTTATCAACTCCCCCAGAACTGTAGTCAGTAGAGCAGGAGAACTAACATTTATTTTAATTTTTCAGTTCAAGGAACCAAATGTGTTCAATTTTAGTTTGTTAAATGCAACAGTAGAGGGATGAACAAAGATAAGTAGCACAGAGAATACAGTTGTTTCTGCAGGGCTCTGATGAGTTGAGAGTAAGTTATGAAAGATGAGTAAAATTTCAATTTGAGACTAGTTAACTAGAAGATGAGTGTTTAATTAGCAAAGTTGAGTTCTCTTTAGTTTACAAGTTTTAACATTCTTTTTCTTTCAAATGGTCAAAATGCAGTAGTACTTTACAGAGGAATTTTTCTACTTTTATTCCTTGGTAGTTGTGAAGATTTTATGGCCTGTTTGAATGGTTTCTGAATGTTAGGCTTTTGGGAGTTCTTACAGTTACTCAGAGCCTTGACTTTTCACAGACCCCATATCCAGTCTATGGACAAATACTTTTGTGTTCCTACTTAAAGTGCAGTAGATTCTCCACTAACGAAAAACTCAAACAACTGGCAAAATTTTTTCCCAGTTCTTTGAGATTGTTCTGGTTGCTTGAGTTCCAGTTAATGGAGTCTACTTATATTTATCCGGCATTTGTCAATCCCAGTGGGTGTTGGTTAACTGAGAGTCTACTGTATATCTTTTGTTCTTTTTTAAATTTATTTATTTATTGTTTTTGACAGAGAGAGAGAGAGAGAGAGATACACAGAGAGAACTGAACTGGGGGAACTCCCCAGTTCAGCATATGGGTCCACACGGGCTGGGGCTGGGATTCGATCCTTGGTCCTGGTGCTGCAAAATGAGCGTTTAACCCACTGAGCCATCCCGGCTTCCCCGCTACTGTATATCTTGAAACTGATCCCTTCTTAATGCACTCTACTGCTACTACCTTGACCAAGCTATACCATTATGCCTCCTGGATTATAGCAATGGGCTCCTATCTGATCCTCCTTTGCTTCCATCCTTACTACTTATTCATATAATCTCCCTATAGTTGTTAGTAAGTAGCTAGTGAACCTTTTAAAAATAAGTTGTCACTGTTGCTTGAAATCTTCTAATTTTTCTCTGAATAAAAGCCAAAAACTTATATTGGCCCATAAAGTTCTCTTATTTCTCTGACCCTGTTTATTCCCTTGCCTTTTCTGCTCCAGTAGCACTGGCCCCCTTTCTGTTTCTAGAACTCTTGAAGCATGACCCTGCCTTGTAACCTTTGCAGCAGCTAATCCCTCTGCCTAGAATGTTCCTTCAAATATCTGTTTGGTTCACAACCCCAGTTCTGGAATAAAATGTCACTTTTGTCAGTGAGGTTTTTCCTGATAGCCTTATTTAAAATTGGAAGCACTGCAAATCCCCCTGCTTTGTTTTTTTCCCATAGCAGTGACAGATTTTGTCTTTTTCTACCTACTGAAATAATAAGATCCATCCTGACAGGAATTTTTGTTTGTTTTATTTACTGCTCTTGCTGCAACTATTAAGAGTTTGTGATACATTGTATATGTCCAATAAGTATTTGCATTAATAAATTCTTAGTTAGCCAGATTGCAAGGAAAATGCCTTTCCAGAGAATGAATTCTTTACTATTGACAGATTATTTATACTTATTTTAAGGTAAGTGCAGGTGCCTTCATTGAAGTGAAAAGAATTTGTTTTAGGAAAAAATTGTTGGAAGATATGCTTTCATGTTGCTTGTTTGTAGAAACCAAGCTGACTCAAATTTGCGTGACTTCCTGTAGCATTTCTGGTAAGGAAAGTATAATAACACAGTAAGTGTTTGACCGTTGCTTTTAAATTTTATGTTCTTTTATTAATTAATTATTTATTTATTTATTTATTTTTTTGACAGAGAGAGAGAGAGGTACAGAGATAGAGAGAGAACCAAACTGGGGGAACTCCCCAGTTCAGCATATGGGTCCGCACGGGCCGGGGCCGGGATTCGATCCTTGGTCCCCCGTGCTACAAAGTGAGCGCTTAACCCACTGAGCCATCCCAGCTTCCCCTAAATTTTATGTTCTTAAATTGAATTTTTTTTATTGTGCATTAGTATATAATGTGCTATTTTAATTTGGTGAATGCTGGCATAACCCACCAAATTAGAGGGTTTATTGTATCATTTGCTTTAATTTGAAAATAGAGGTGATATCTCAGTGGAAAGCTTGATCGGAGTGGATTGACAGGTTTTTCAAAAGTTTGGGTTACATTAAATGGGACTGATTTTGTGAAGTTCTGTCATACTCTTAAATTCTCTGGTTATATTTGAATTTAGAATTACAGTTGCCATAGCAGGGCCTGAATTTCACTCAATAATTTAGTATCTTTAAGAAAGAAGAAAACTGTCTTTCTGGGATTGGGTAGGTACAGGCCTGCCTGGAACAGAGGGTCTGGTTTTCTTGAGGCTCTTTGTAATCCCCTGGTTATAGCACTAAGAACATAATTAAATGGTAAATCTTTTTTATTTTTTTACACATTGTAGTATTCTTTATCACTCTAAATTATTTTAGAATTAAAAATGTAAGTTAGTTTAGAATAAAAAAAATTAAGGTAACATATATACATGGAAAAAAATTAAAACAATTTGCCAGTAAGCTATACATTGTGATGAAGTGAATCATACTCCTGGCCTTCAGCTCTAGTTTTTTTCACCTCCAGGCAACCACTCTTACGTCTTTGTAACTTTGTGTGAAGTCTGTGGGTATGAAAGCATATATACTACTCACAAATATTTCTTTATGTGGGGGCTTTCTGGAAAGTATTCAGCCATGTAATATGAAGCCGTCTATGGCTGGAATTTTTCCGGACAGCCCTTGTATACTGTTCATACTGTTATATATACCTTGCTGCTTTAGTTGTTAGTGTCTCTTAGCCATTCATAGAAATCTGTTTTATTCTTTTTGAACTCTGCATAGTTTTTCATTTAAGAATGGATATTATATTACTTATTTTTGGTTTTGATACTCATCTAGGAAGATGCTAGCACTAGAGTATTAAAACTGGACTTTCTTTTATTTTTTTAAGATTTATTTTACTGTTTGAGAGAAGGTGAGAGAGACAGAGAGAATGAAGCAGGGCCCAGAGCATTGCCCATAGTTGTACATCATTAGCTGTGACATAGTTTCATTCCACACAGGTGGATGTGAGACCACACAAAGGGCGGGAACTGAACTGGGGGCCTTCTGCATGGGAGGCGAGAACCTTCACCACCATCTGGTGGTTACCAGTTGTACCTAAGCTCAGCATATGGGTTTGCACAGGTCGGGGCCGGAATTCAATCCCTGAACCTTGCAGTTGCAAGGCAAGTGCTCTTACCCTTTTGAGCTGTCCGGTGACCCCAACACTGGACATTTAAACTTTTACATATTTCTCTTCAAAGTTTTCAATTATTCTGTTGTATTATTGACTTAGTCTTATTTAGCAGTGCATTTCTTAGCTTGGTAGGCTTCTGTTTACTTGCTCTCTTCCAGCCCCTTTTCTTCATTCTTCTCTTTCTCCTTTCCCTTCTGCCTTCTCTCAATTTAAAAGGATTTCTCTGTCAGAATAATTAGAAAAATTGAGTAGACCATTCTTTCTAATCCTTTAGTGAAGTCATATCTTTTTGTTAAAAATGGAAATAAATGTTGCTTAGGAAATGGAAATGTGCCAAATTCAACATTTTAAAAGTTAGGCTTTGTAGAAGATAAAAGTAAAAGGTGGAGAGAATATTTGGGTGCATATTTGAATTTGTCCACTATTATATGTCAAGTAAACCAGCCTCTTCCATCATCTGGTAAATTAAAACAAAATCAATTTTTACTTATGTAGGGAGAACTGAATTAATGCCAGAGAAAACTTGAGAAGGTTTTTTTGTTTTTGTTTTGTAAGGTACACAGGTGATGAGTTTATGCTAAAATATAAAGCTTTGTAACTTTAGTACTTTCCAGTTGTGGTAGGTTGTTCACGAGTTTTTCAAGACTGTTTTGCATTCTTATGAGTGTCACAGGAATTAACATTAGTTTATTTGAATTGACAGGTGTAAGAATATTTAACTGTTGTATAGTTGAACGCTTGGGGGAGGGGAGGGGGAGGAACAGAAGCTTGTTTTTATCATGTATCTGTTAACATTGATAGAACATACTGTTTCATCTGGCAATCTCAGTATGGTGTTAAGAATTGAAAATCTAATAATAAATTGTCCTTATCCCTGGAAGGGGTCCTTCCAAAATGAGCTTGGAGGAATAAGATGGGATAAAGCTTGTTCTGTTCGCTGAGTAGATGAACACTGGAGACTGAGTAGAAAACTTAATTCTAGAGCTGTAACCTTTTAAGCCTGGCCATCACTACAATGCAGGTCTTTCAGTGCCTTTACTCAGCTGACACATATTAGCTGCGATAATATCACTAAACCAAAAGGGATTCAAACAGGTTAGAATTACCTTGTGTTTTGCTCTGCACTGCATGTGAACCATTGTTCTTTGAGTAGTTACTTTAATAATCTTTCCTTCCCTTATTATAAGGTCACAGAGTTGCAGATGAATCTCCAAGCAAATATTTAAAGAAAAGTTACACTTACATGAAAAAATTATAACTTGAAAAATATTACCTCCATTACTCAAAATTGAAAAAAATATATCAGTAGGGAGTTAGGAGACCTGGGCTCTTGTCCTTGATCTGCTACTAATTTGTATTGTAGTCTTATTTAAGTCATTTTAACCTCCCTGGATCTCAAACATCATTTATTTGTTTATTTTTATTGTTTTTGACAGAGAGAGAGAGAGAGAACTGAACTGGGGGCACTCCCCAGCCCAGCACATGGGTCTGCAAGGGCTGGGACTGGATCCTTGGTCCCTGGCGCTGCAAAGCGAGTGCTTAACCCACTGAGCTATCCCAGCCTCCCCTCAAACATCATTAAAAAAATAAAAAGGTTAGAGTAGTTGATCTCTTAAATTTTTCCTAGCTTTAAAATTTCTTGACTTTACAAGGAGTACTCTATGAAATGTGTAATCTAAGGTGGTTGTGTTTTGGGGTTACAGTTAGAATTATGAGTTAGAGTGGTGGTGTGCATTTTTGTTTTTCTTAGTGTGAGTGTAGAAATTTTGTGCTTTTACTGTAGTGGGTAACTTTCTGCTGAGGCATTCAAGTTCTTAGAATGTCATTTTGAATTTCTTATCTGTCTTTTCACATTTTAGGAATGTTTTAGTTCTGCACTTATGTCCATGGTAATATTATCACAAGTATGTAACATAAAAAAACAAAATGCTATAGGAATATCATAAAAAGAAGACTTGAGGATAGATGAATAGTTTTGAAAGTTTGTAAGCCTAGGTTCTTTATAATCTGTATTCAGTTTCTTCTTGAAAATTGTTCTGTAGTCATTATCTTTCATGTCTTTTTCTGTCTGGTCACAGTTATCTTTTTTAGAGACTTCTAAATAAGCATTTATAGATGGCTTACAGAAGAGGCAAATGAAGGAACTTAGATCTTGTCCCTATTTCCAGAGGATATTGTGATTATGTTGACACTTCAAGCCAGCTCTAAAGATTGCTGTGTTTCAAAGCAGCAGGCCTAAAATAATATTAAAATCCTACCTCTTCTCTTTCTTGCCTTGTTTTTGGTAGGGATTAATATGTGGGCAGTAGAAATCTATGTGAATCATTAACCTTTAGATGCTTTTGTACTCCTGAGGTAGTGATGTATGAAATAGTAAAAAGGTAAACTGGACTAAAAAATGCAAGGATGGGATTTACACATTAGTTGAGTCAGTTGGCATTATTGTACATTGGAAAAACAGAACTAACAGAAGACTTGGGCTTGAATTTGTGGTCAACTAATTCATTCACCTTAGACAAGTTACTTCACTTTCCTGATCCTCTTTCCTCATTCCTCGTAGGTAGTAACAACTACTCAGAGTTGTGAGGAAAAGAAGATAATTTTTTGAAAGAAGTACTTTGGGCCTAGTATCCTAATTGGGGGCCAATGCATACACTTTGGATAGAAAGAATTAAATCCTCAAAGTGGAATTTTGGTAAATATTCTCCATCCATTTACAGATATGTCTTATTTGAAGCAAAGAGTACATGTGAAGGACTTAACTGTCAAAGCCAAAAAATAAGGAGATCAATGTGAACTTTATGAAGAGTCCATGGAGGGAAAGTTTCTTTAAGGATATTTTAATCATTTAAAAACTACTTGAGTTAGAAATAATCTTGTTAGCACAGAAACTTTGCTTGTTGGATCCTGTTTTTAAAAAAGAAAGACATACTTGACTTTTGAGTCTCTTGCTTTTAGAACTCTTGGTATGCACTGTTATCCTGTTATTTATAGATAGCAATAATTTAGAATTGGTGACATTTCAGATGTCTTTGGGTTCATAAAGAATGTATTCTTGACTTTGAGCATTGTGTTTATGATGTCAACCTCTAGTTCATTTTACTTATGCTTTTCTCTTCCAGGTTTTTCGTTGGAATATACGTTGCACATTTATGGCGATTCTGAGTGTGAGGGCAGACTTCTGCCAGGCTCAGCACAGTGTTTTTGCTGACAAGTGAGCTTGGGGGTTCTATGTGCCATAATTAACATTGCCTTGAAGACTCTGCACACCGAGACTGGCCTCAAATAGTTGGCTTTTTTTTTTTTTTTTTTTTAATTGCAAGCGTATTTCTTTTAATGACTCCAGTAAAATTAAGCATCAAGTAAACAAAAGTGGAAAGTGACCTACACTTTTAACTTGTCTCACTAGTGCCTAAATGTAGTAAAGGCTGCTTAATTTTGTATGTATAGGATTTTTTTGGAGTCTGAAGGTATCCACCTGTAGACATTGAGGCCCAAGTTGAATTTGGATTCACGTAGATTCTAAATACTTCTGCTTATCTTGAAAGAGAAGCTTCTTAAAGAATAAATAAGTTGAATAGCGAAAACACTGATTGATAATAGGCATTCTAGTGGTCTTTTTAATGTTTTCTGCTGTGAAACATTTCAGGATTTATTGATTTTTAAAAAACATATTTTTCCCATTCACACACACGCACGCTCACACTTTTTATTTGCCATAATGAACCGTCCAGCCCCTGTGGAGATCTCCTATGAGAACATGCGTTTTCTGATAACTCACAACCCTACCAATGCTACCCTCAACAAGTTCACAGAGGTAAGATGGTAGCATGATCTACTTTTTGGATTGATTTATAGGTAAAAATCTCATTGAAAATTATCACCATTATAAAGAAATCTGTCACAAAGCCATGTAGTATTTCTATGATTTAAGTATGGATGGTCATCCTACCAATGTTTGCTTGAATTGAGTTGGATTAGTTATTAAAGATTTTTTTTTTTAAAGGTTAAGCAGCAGTTTATTGGAAAAAGAAAAGCTCTCTGACAAGAGGGGGCACCTGAAAGTGGAATGCTCCTATTATGGATTTTTAAAAACATTTATGGAATAACTGGAGACCTTAGAGATTATCTAGTATAAAAATAACATTTTTGAACACTTTGTATCCAGCATTACAATAAGCAGTTTTATAAATCATATTATTTTTTCCTCATATTAACCCTATGAAGTGTAAGTATCATTATTATCTTCCGCTTACAGATGAAGAAACTGAGGTTCAGATCAATTTTGTAATTTACCTGAAGGTGTACAGTATGTGGTAGAACTGTCTCTGACACTAAATCCATGTCTACCTCAAGTTTTCTAATCACTTCTGATGAAAAGCTACCCCAGAACTACTTAGCAATAATAATCATCATATACAGAGCTCCAGAAACTTAGGGCAAGGAAAGGTATATAGGGATCATTTTTACATCATATCCTTCATTTTTCTCTTTGTAGTCGTAAAGAAATTTTTTGCATTTCATTCAACAGACACTTGAGTGTAAGCTTTTTAATCGTTCCCTGGTTCAGTTTGAATGTGATTTCTGTTGACATATTTTATGGAGTAGACTTAGAGAGCTGGATGAACTGCTAGGTATTCTAAATCTACACCTCTCATGTTACAGATGGCAAAACGGTTCAAAAGAGATTTTGACTTGCTTAAGGCCACAAATAGGTATTTACCATAAAAAATTGGACTATATATAACCTTTTGTTGAACAGCTACTATGTAGTTCATTCAATGGGATTTTATTTGTATTTTGAAATTTCTTAAAATTCTTGACTCTATAATACAAGTTTTCCTAAGTATGTTTTATAAAAAGCCCTTTCAGTGGAAAATTAAGTCCATTAGCAATTCAAATAACTTTACTGTTTAGGTAACCAAATTATGTAGGATATCATGGTTCCTGCTTATTTATACTTAGAAGTCCTTGAGCTTCTTAACTTTGTGTATACAGTGTACAAGTTGATTCTAAGCCTTTGTGCCTTTAGGTGGTTCAGTCACCTTTAAGCCTGGCTGAATTACATTATCCTGTTTTTCAGCCTATGCATCCCTTGCCCATAGATTCCAAAAGTAACAGAGGCCACTGTCCTCCTGCAATTATAAAAAGATGGTGGTCTCTTAAAGATAGGTAGTCACTGGATTAGGCATTACTGTAGGAATGTTTTTAAAGGAGCAAGGCTTCTGGCTATAATTTTTGTTAGTTGGCTTTGTAATATATCTTTTTATAATCTTTAAAATAATTTGTTTTTTTAAATTAAAGTAATAAGTACTTACTATATAAAAGTCAGAAGACAGATAAATAGAAGACAAATTAAAAATACTTAACTGCTAATACCTGGCTTCTAGATGTTTTTTTCTCTGCATATATGTATATATTTATAAATATACAGATAGGATCACACTGTATATTTAAAAAACTCTTCAACCTTAGTATTATTTTTATAGCTGTCATAGTATTCTGTATGAATGTGCCATACTTTCTTTAATCATTCCCCTGGTTTTGGATCATTAATGTTGTTTCCAGCTTTTTACCATTCCAAACAATCTGTGCTGAACATGCTGGCACCCTATCTTTAATTATTTCTTCAGTAAAAATTCCTAGAAGTAGAATTTCTAGGTCAAAGTATATGTGTGCTTTTAAAGTGTTTGTGTTGTGCTACCAAATTGCCCTTTATAAAGGTGAGTCTTATTGATGCTTTCACTGAGAGTGCAGTGATGTCCATCATGTGTTGCCACGAGAATTATTTTGATCTTTGTAGGAGAATGATGTCTCATTGTTTTAGTTTATGAGTACATTTCTAAAGCTTTAGCTGCAGATTCTAAAGCAAATTCCCTTTTATATTTTTTTCTTTTAGGAACTTAAGAAGTATGGAGTGACAACTTTGGTTCGAGTTTGTGATGCTACATATGATAAAGCTCCAGTTGAAAAAGAAGGAATCCATGTTCTAGTGAGTGTGTAGTGTTTTAGTTTTTTACTACAAACAAGGTATTCCTTTGAAACATAGATATTTTTAAAACTTAGCATGTTGTAGGTTGCTTTTTGAGTTTATGCTATGAGATACAATGTTCATAGCAACCTTTAAATTTCTTTGGATTGGCAGTTTTAGTCTTTTGTGCTTTTAAAGTCTACACTTGCAGAGTGTTTTCAACAAATAAAAAGTAAAATTTATTAAACACTTATTTTAAGAAAATGGAAGGAATCCAGGATGCCTCAGTGGGTTAAGTGCTCACTTTGCAGCCCTGGGGACCGAGGATCGAATCCCAGCCCCAACCTGTGCAGACCCATATACTGAACTGGGGAGTGCCCCCAGTTCGGTTCTCACCGAGGTGAGACCTGGGTCCAGTTCCTGCCTTGTGCAGCCCCACGCCCACCTGTGGAATGAAACTATGGAGACAAACCAATGATGTGCAACTATGGAGACTGTTCTGGGCTCTCCCCCTGCTCTCTGTCTCTGTCTCTCTTTGTCAAAAACAATAAAAATAAACCTTTAAGAAAATGGAAATTTACATTTTGTTTTTCTAGGAAACTAATGCAATATTTAGCTTTGTTTCTAGGCTACTGGTTTGAATCTAACTGAAAGTTATTTCCATCATACATTTCTAAGTTACATGGAAATACTCAAAGTACAAATACAAATTAGTACAAGTACAAATCAGTTACGTACTCAGTATTTTGTGGTTAACTTGTAGGGAAAAAGATGAGAGAAGAGGATAAGAAGAGAGAGAGAGAAGGCATCTTACTCTAGAGTTATCAGCATAGTTTCTGCTACTTTTTGGTAGGTTTCTCTGAAGCTTTTGTATGATTAGATTTCCTCTCTTTTTTTTAAAGACTTACTTTGTTTGAGAAGGTGAGAGAGAGAGATAGAAGGAGGGAGGGCCCAGAGCAGTCTCCATAGTTGTAGATCATTAGTTGTGACATAGTGTCATTCCCACACAGGTGTATGTAAGACTGTATGGCGGGGCAGGGACTGAACTGGGGGGGCCTCCCGCAAGGGAGGCGAGAACCTTCATTCACCACAGTGGTTACAGGTTGTGTCGCAGTTCAGCATATGGGTTTTACAAGGACCTCACGGTTGCAAGGCAAGTGCTCAACTTGTTGAACTATCCCGGCATCCCAGATTTTTTTAATAGTTCAGTTTGAACACAGTGTGATTGGAATTATTTTAAATTAAATTCCTCCCTAGTCCCTACACACCATATTTTCCCATGTATAAGACACTCCTATATATAAGCCACTTTCTACTTTTCTAACTCAACATTAAGAAATCAATACACGGTTGGTCCTGCGTATAAGATTTTAGGCCCAAAGAAAAAAAAATAAAAGATTTTAGGCCTAACAATTTTAGACAAAAGTATCATACGTCTTATACACAGAAAAATACAGTACGCTGTTTTATTATTGAAAACAGGAGCCTCAGGTAAAATTTTATGCCTTCTTCCTTAAATAGTTGTCTAAATTGCAGGAGCATGTAATGAAATGACCTTGTAGTCTTAGGTGTTTTAGAGCTATTTGATTGGATTGTGGGAAGGCAGAGTAGTAAGAAGAGAACTGGAGATTTTTTAAGTAGTTGGTTAGGAAGAAAATAATAAAAGAAATGTTGATAATAAAAGGTTATGTTCTTTTCCTTGAGCGGTAGCTCTGTAGTCTTTATTGTATTGGTTGGTCATTGGATGGGACGTTCATTCTAAGACAATGAATGTCCTGTTGGTGAGGCAGTCATCTATCTAATCCATTAAGTTTCCTCACCTTCATTTTGGTGAAAACAAAAACTAAATAGCTAAGTATTTATTTTTTAAAAACGTGTTTGAATAGTATGGCATGGTAGTAATTTGCTTGCATTCCCATTTCTAAATGGCTTTTTAAGGTCTCTTGGCTGGAAATCACTGGGGATAAGTATAAATATGTATAAAATGTAGCCCCATCTTAAAAAAAAAAAAATAGGGGAAAGCCGGGACGGCTCAGCGGGTTGAGCGCTCGCTTTGAGGCCACGAGGACCGAGGGTCGAATCCCAGCTCCGGCCCAGGCAGGACCCACGTGCTGAACTGGGGAGTTCCCACAGTTCGGTTCTCTGACTGTCTCTGTCTCTGTCTCTCTATCTGTCAAAAGTAAAATAGAAATAAATATGCACTGAAGACAAAAAGATAATTTCTCTCTATAAATGTGAAAAGAAAAAGAAAAAAAAAAATAAAAATAAAACAAAATTTTAACTTCTGAAATTAGGCTGAGTACAAGTTCTTTTTCTTATGAGTACAGTGGTTTCTTCTTACCCACAGTTTTGCTTTTCATGATTTCAGTTATCTTGTGGTCAAATGTGGTCTTAAATTATTAAATGGAAAATTCCAGAAATAAAAAATTCATAAATTTTAAATTGTGCGTCATTCGAGTAGCATGGTAAATCTTGCCTTGTTTCACTCAGGATGTGAATTCTTCCTTTGTCCAGCATATCCAGCAGGTAGCTGCATGTGCTACCTGCTGATTAGTCACTTAGTGGCTGCCTCAGTTATGAGATGGGCTGTTGTGGTATCGCAGTGCTTGTGTTCAAATAACCCTTATTTTACTTAATAGCCCCAAAGGGCAAGACTGTGATACTGGCAATTCATGTATGTCAAAGACAAACTGGAAAGTGCTTTCTTTAAGTGAAAAGGTGAAAGTTCTTGACTTAGTAAGGAAAGAAAAAATCATGTGCTGAGGTTGCTAAGCTCTCAGTAAAAATGAGTCTGTCTGTGAGATTGTAAAGCAGGAAAAAAGAAATTCCTATGAGTTTTGCTGTTAGACCTCAGACTGCAAAAGTTATGGCCACAGTACGTCATAAGTGCTTAGTTAAGATAAAAAAGGCATTACGTTTGTGGGTGGAAGACATGAACAGAAACCGTGTTCTGATTGACTGCAGTATGTTGCACCAGAAAGCAAGTGACAACAAGCCATTTATTGCAAGTAAGAGATGATTACACAGATTTAGGGATAGGTTTGGATCAGGGATGTCCAACCTTTAGGCTTTCCTGGGCCACATTGGAAGAATTGTCTTGGGCCACACATAAAATACACTTAACAGTAATGATAGCTGATGAACAAAAAAAAAAATGCAAAAAAAATCTCACTATGTTTTAAGAAAGTTTACGAATTTGTGTTGGGCCACATTCAAAGCCATCCGGGGCTGCAGGTTGAACAAGCTTGGTTTTGGCTGAAAAATATAAAAATTACTGGGTGGTGGGGGTGGGGAGGGTAGGTGGAGGGGGGGTGAGAGAGAGACACCACAGTCATATAACTTGTACTGTAGTTCTATTTTATTATTGTTCATCTCTGTGTGTAATTTATAAATTAAACTTTAACATAGGTATGTATGTATAGGAAAAAACACTGTATATATAGAATTTGGTACTATTTGCAGTTTCAGGCATCTACTGTGGGTCTTGGAAGATATTCCCCATGGGTAAGGGAAGACTACTGTATGTTCTCCAGTGTGTATATGAGAAATCAATTTGTTTTGACAGATGGCAGGGCAAGAAAATTAACTGTGGATTAACCATAGTCTGTTTGAATCAATAATATTGGTAAACAGTTTTATGAAATAGAAATGAATGAAAGATCTTCAGCTAGTTTGTAGAAGATAATGGTATGTCTGGGAATTTATTCCAGGTCTTTAATCTAGGTTTTTGTTTTCTTTTGTTTTAAATAGCTATAATTAGATAAAATTAAAGGGTTAACTTAAGTGTGAAAAAACAAGGGCATTCAAAATTAAGCTTGAAATTTTCTTTTCCTAGACCTATTTTAAGATGAATTAATTTACTTTTGCTAGCTGAAGAGGGTTTGGGACACTTCATAAGACCTTTCAGTTCTTTGACCAATGCTCTTACAAATCAGTGGTACATTGGAAAAGACTAGTGGTAGTTTCACTTACATCAATTTGAAGTCAAGTGCTTCTAAATTATACTTTAATGATTTTATGATAGAAACTGCTTATAGGAATAAGTGAAGCATGTTTCATATTGTTTAACTGGGTTCATTTTAGGGATTATAGAGGAAGTAAGCTCTCAACTAAGGTACTTAACTGGTTTACTGCTATTTATAGTTAAACTCTGTCATGACATTTATAATGGTAAAACTGACAGCCCTTTAATTATGGAGTCTAGTTGACAAACATAATGTACTGTCGTGGCTAATGGGCTACATGAAATGTTATAGTGGTGCCAATAATGAGCGCAGAATCAATTTAGTGCTGTCACTTTTTCTCTAGTATTGTAAAGTGTCCTTTTCCAATCTCATTAGAGTAATCTTGATGTTTTAAAAATATCCCAGTGTTTTTACATTTCTGTCCTTGAAGCTAGATGGAAGAGAGGGTATGTAAAATGTGAGTCCCTTTATTCAAAGCTGATTTGTATTGGTTTCTTAGGACCTCTTGCTAGGTAGCAAGGAAAATAAACCCTTGTCTATATTGTGACTGCACATGGTGGTTGGTCTTAATGAAAAAACAACCCAAATTGATAAGTATAAAAAAGAGAAATACTTGAGAAAAAGGTCTCCATTTGCTCAGTACGCTGTCATGTGATACTGTGCTTATTTAAATGGGATACGTATAATTTAGGCAGAACTTGAAAAATATTTGCTACTTGACTTTTTAAAAAATGTAAGCACAAAGATGGTAGTATGTTTCTGTTGTGATATACTAACTATTGGAGATTTCTTGTCAGAGAGCCTTTCTCTAAAGAAAAGATATATCTTAGAACTATATGGGGGTTAATCCTCAAAAATACATACTTGAAGAGACCAATAAGATACCAGTTGGTATACTTTTTTCCTAGAGTGGACTTTTAAATTATACTGACAGGTGTTGTACTTTCTTTTACTTTGTCTTGGCTTTAATTACAGTTTTCTCTATTATGTCTAATTACTGCTCTATTCAGATAAAATATTTGAGGAACATTAATTTTTTAGCACTGATAAGAGATTTCCATAAAATAAAATTAGACGTTGACTACATTTCATTGAGAAAGGTTAACTTATTTGGCAAACTTGAATTTTCATCTGTTTTTCAGCAGTGATCAGAACTGTGTTATTAAGAATAGGTATATATAGGGATGCCAGGATAGCTCAACAGGTTGAGTGCTTACCTTGCAACTAGGAGATCAGGGGATTGAATCCTGGCCCTGGGCTGTACAAGCCAATATGCTGAATTGCAGTGCAATTGGTAACTGCTACCTGGAGGTAAAGTTCTCACCTTCTATGCAAGAGGCCCCCAGTTTCATTCCCGCCCTGCGCATCCCACATTCACCTGTATAGAATGGAAACTATGTCACAACTAATGATGTACAGTACAACTATGAAGACTGCTCTGGGTCCTTCTCTCTCTCTCTTTCAACAATGAAATAAATCTTAAAAAAAAAAAAAGGGAATAGGTATATATAGTATAGTTAGTTCATTTAGGCTTTCCCTGTGTATTATGCAGCTGTTTTACATTAGGATGTTAATCCTGGAGAAAATAATCAATTTAGTGTAAAAGATTTTTTTATTTCCAGGATTGGCCATTTGATGATGGAGCGCCACCCCCTAATCAGATAGTGGACGATTGGCTAAACCTATTAAAAACCAAATTTCGTGAAGAGCCAGGTTGCTGTGTTGCAGTGCATTGTGTTGCAGGATTGGGAAGGTAAGCTCTCTGAATTCATTATCAAAAATTTCACTTTGGTAGAATCTTGCATTTATTACAGAAAATATTAAGTTGCCTGAAAGAAAAGGAAACGAGAGCAAAAGCTGGTATATGATTTCCCAGAGCCCCTTTTTGTGTTTCATTGCTTGTCTGATTCTGATGCCATACTAGATTTAGTTGATGAGGGTTCAGAAGTTGCTTTGGAACCAACTTAATGTAATTATCTTATCTTTGAGCTAAAAGTACAGCTTTATTTCAGTATGTTTTCTTTTTCTCCCTGTTTCCAGTAATCAAAGGTTCAGGTCTTTGAAATAGGCAACAAAATTAAAATAATTTTAGATGTTGAAGAATCTATACATAGTTTATTTTGTGATGAATGGGAAGTTAATAGATGGAGAGCAGATGGCCAAACTTTAAACTCCTGAAAGGAGATGTGTAGAGAATGGAAATTAACTTTGATTTAAAAACCTTTTCCTCAAGCATTGCATGGAATGGTATTGCAACACTCATGAGCAGCAGATTAAATGTCAATGTATGATGTGTACTTTGACCCTGAGAACTTTAGTGCAGGCTGTTGCCTCAAGTTGTTGGTGACTCAGGTCTTTTGCTATTTTCTTCTTTTGCAGTTGAGTGTAGTACAGTTCTTTCTTCAAGATCAGAAGTTTCAGTTTTTACTCTGAAGGGTAAAGGCAGTATTTGAACTTGACTTGGGGGTAATATTAGTAGCTATTATAGTGAAGTAGTCCATAGTTGATGCCTTGTAATGGACTTTTATTTTTAACATTTTCTTTGTTACATCTTTAAAAAAAAAAAAAATTTATATAGAATGATTCTAACTACCAATTCTCTGACATTCTCCTAGTTCACAAAAAGGATTTTGTTGAAGTCTAGAATCATTTTAGTTTTTTATAAGGAAATGATATTAAAATTGATTAGTGATAATGGTTAAAGACCAAAGCAGAGGTTTTGTTGACATATAATGATGTGAAAATTTGCAATATAATGTGATGTTTTAAATAGTAAACCTCTCTTAATAAAACTTTAGAATTTAGAGCTTTACTAAAAATATATAATGGCATGGAAGCTATAATGATACTTTTTTTACTGTATAGGAAAGTATCAGTTATTTTAGTACCTATACAGGAAAAAGCAAACATGCTTTGCATTGTTTTGGTTATATGTAATCCTGGGTTTTAAAAAATTCTATAATTTCAAAGATGTGAATACTTACAGATGAGTTTCTCACTTCAGGGCGCCTGTGCTGGTTGCACTTGCTTTAATTGAATGTGGAATGAAGTATGAAGATGCAGTTCAGTTTATAAGACAGTGAGTATGACATTTTATATTTAGAAACACATAAAGCAAGATCATACAAGTATCTGTTTGTAGTATGGAATCATTTGCTGTCTTTGGCTTAAAATAATGTTTGTTTAAAGAGCAAGTGATAAAGAGACTCATAGTACTACTACTGGCTCCCAGATTTAAAGATTTTCTAATTTAGGTGGCAAAATTGGCCATTGTAGAATCTGTTCAGAATATGACTTGAGGTAGTGATAACTAGCATTGGGGAGCAGCTGGAAATACAGATTAGCATTAGCAAAGAGGTTGACTGCATAGAGACCACAATCAATTGCTTGTGGACTCATATTAAAACCCAAGCTCAGGGTTTCAACTGATTCTGCATTATGGTGAGTTATATAAGTATTTCATTAAATATTACAGTGTAATAATAGGAATAAAATGTACAGTAAATGTAATGCACTTGAATCATCCTGAAACCGTCCCCTACCCCTACCCCCTTTGGTCTATGGAAAAACTGTCTTCCAGGAAACTGGTCCTTAGTGCCAAAAAGCTTGGGAACCACTGCTGTATAATAAAGAGGCAAGGCAGAATCTGTAGAGGAGCAGTTAATCACCTAAGACTCTTAAGTGACTTGTTCAGTTACAAAAATCAGATGGTAGTGCGCAGACTGACCTTAGCATCACTCGGAAGAATGGGCCAAGCTATTTTGCTGTTATTTTCTACCTCTTTCCCCCTTTTCCTTAAAAAAAAAAAAGACTGTAAAATGAATGCTAGGAATTTCAAGGAATGACATTTGTGGCTGTTACTTCATATAAATACTTGCTCTTGCATCCTTAGTACTTGGTACCAATTCTAATCTGAAGAATATATATAATTGGGAAGAGTATAGTCAGATGGCTCTAGATAAACTATTCTTATCTTTATTAAACAATTAATAGACCAATAAGAGCAAAGAAAATTTGTCTAATTCTTTTAAGAAGGCACACAAATTTCATGTTTCGACTTAAGAAGTGATGTTGTGTGAGAACTATGTTTTCAGCCATGTGGACTTAGAAAGTCCTTAAGTCATAAATAATGTATTTCAGTGAATCAGCTTTTTTTTTACATGATAAAGTTTGCCATTCTTATATTTTCAGAAAAAGAAGGGGAGCATTCAATTCCAAACAGCTGCTTTACCTGGAGAAATACCGACCTAAGATGCGATTACGCTTCAGAGATGCCAACGGGCATTGCTGTGTTCAGTAGGAAATACAAGCAAAGGCTGATTTGATTGTGGCATTTAGAGGGAACTCTTGGTACCTGGAAATGTGAATCCGGAACCTTGACTGTGTCATCAAAGTAGGGATGGATTTAGTGCTCCTCAACCACTCTCCTAATGATTGGAAAAAGCAGTCAGAAACAAAATCCCTCTATAACATGAATAAAATCTTTCAGAAAAAAAAAGAAAAAGAAAAAAGGGATTGATTCAGTGAAGGATGATTTTACTCCTAGTGTTGGAGTTTGAATTTCTGCCAGGATTGAATTATTTCAAAAGCTCCTGTCTTTTTTAACTTTTTCAAAATTGGTCTCCACAGAAAACCAGCAGAACATTAGCCTGTGCAGAACCATCTGTTTGGGGAGCACACTCTTCCATTATGCTTGGCACATAGATCTTCCTGTTGTGGGATTTCTTTCCTTTATTTGGGGGGGAGGGGGGGGCGGTTGGGGAGGGTAGGGTGGAGGGTATTTTTTCCTCTCCTCTCCTTTTTCTTATTTCTCTTTTTCCCCTGATACAAGTTGTAGATGGAATAGGAGAAGCCCTGTTGCTGTAGATGTGCGTGCAGTCTGGCAGCCTTAAGCCCACCTGGGCACTTTTAGGAAAAAAAACAAAAACAAAAAAAAACACCCAAAAAAACAA
The DNA here is from genome assembly GCA_004027555.1 of Craseonycteris thonglongyai. Lineage (NCBI taxonomy): Eukaryota > Metazoa > Chordata > Mammalia > Chiroptera > Craseonycteridae > Craseonycteris > Craseonycteris thonglongyai. Next base: position 18,940 of record PVKE010011055.1, read on the forward strand.
AAAAAAACAACAAAAAAAGGCAGTGGCATATATATTATATGATCCAGGTGGTTTTTAATCTTTACTGATGATGGGGTGTTCATGTTAGTTTCTTTTCTTGAAAACTATTCAACGTTAGGCAGAGTAGCCAAGAGCCTTTTGTTTGGGTTTTTGTTTTGGTAAAGTAGTGGGGAAATGGCATTTTAAGAGGAGTCTCTTTTCTCAAAAAACTTAGCTGAGAGTCGAATTCTTCTCTTTTGTAACCAATGACGCTAAGTGGGTATCCCAGAAACTTCTTTTCTGAAGGGGAATACTCCAGGCCAGCGTTGAAGATGCATCCAGGCAGAGCACACTTTCTACACCTTGTAGAACTGTGGGCTATATAGCATTACTCTGATCTTCTGTCTAATGTCAGAGAATGCTGGTAGTTTAAAATTTTTAATTTAGAACTTGTACTCTGAACTTTCAGGAACGGTCAGAGGAGTAGCAGCAAAGATACAATATTTTCTTGAGAAATGCCTGTGATAGGTATTTTTCAAACTGCCCCTTATATGTACAGTTCAGTTTAACCACTGATTGCCTTGTTATTTTCTTAGTAGGTTCTTTATGAGATTAAAACAAAATCGCTGGTTCAAAACCAACAATGCCTAGTGAGTATGTGTCCACAGGCCCTAACAAGGTAAGAGAGAGACATAGAGCAGCCCAACGAGTAGCAAAGGGACTGTGTTATTAGTGAAATCGGTGTAGTGTCATTTTTGCTGATTCTTTGCTGGGTTCAGTGTGCTGATCTGAAAAAAATGTCTGTCTGCTCTTTTGTGGAAGGCAGTTGTGATCAGGCTGTATCAACAAAGCAAGTTGAAGGATACCATCAGGGGCTCTTGCACATTTTATCTAAATATTACACACGTCATAGTGCTCTGCTTCTAAGGATTTGAATAAAATTAGGGTCATCTTGTCCTATTGGAGTTTGCTGTGCAGAGCCATAAACTTAAACAATTTTGTTAGGATCAGCTAGGCCAGTAGGAATGGACCGGGACCTTGTCTCACTGATGATACCTCAGACGTTGGCTGGCTATGTGAACTGCCTATCTCTTATGCTGGAGCTGTTTTGCTTTTTAACTAAATAAAAATCTGTAGATTCTCTCCTCCCCCATCCTAGAAAACAAACCAAAATAATGCTTTTTGAAATTGTTCCTATAATTTAAAGTGAAAAATGATGGTACTATCCTAAATTCTTTATTTCAGAACATGACAATAGATTTCTTTAACATAGGCTCAAGATCAAAACAGCATTTCTTCTAAGCTCATAGACTGTCTATTGACTCCAGAGGTTTTGATCAATACCATAACAAACCTTTTTCCTTTGACATGCTCTGATTTTTGTTGTTTGAGGGGAGGGAGAGACAGAGAGAGAGAGAAAGATTGTATGTGTGTGCACACGTGTGCATGTGTGTGTGCGTTTGTGTGTGCATTGTCCAACCACCAGTATCAGTGCCTGCCTGAGTTAGGAAAATTACATTCCTGGTTCTGTATGAGAAGGGTAATAAACCAACATGAAACATTAGCTTTCATTTTGTTTTAAATTACAGACTAATGTTAATTGTTCTCAGAACTGGATTTTCTTCCTCAAAATTAAAAATTTTTTTTCTTTTGGATTTAATGAAGTATTGCTGGCTGAAGCAGTTTGACATGGTGAGAGAGATGTCAGACTGATGAGAGGTATGCAGCCTGATTTAAAACCAAACCCTGAACCCTTTTAAAGAACAATAAACATATTTTACATGCTCTTTGTTTGTACATTTGTTCTCTACCCCCAAGTTGAGTTTCATATATGTCTGTCTCCTTAGAAAATTTGGTATTCTCAAGGCCTGATGTGGGTCCTGCTAATTGTTGCAAGGAGGTGAAATAATTAGAGGTTGGGAAGTTAAAAGATTTTATGGCACCCAGGTGTTCAATAAGGGCAAACTTAACTGTAGTTGGGATACATCTGGTATATTTTCTGATTCAGTTCTTGGACACAACACTAGGAATTTAGCCTGTTGGCTCATTCCAAAGCACTTGTTTATACCATAGGCTTTTATTTTTATTTATTTTTTATTGTTTTTGACAGAGAGAGATAGAGACAGAGAGGCAGAGAGAAGGAGAGGGTCCAGAGCATATAGTTGCATATCATCAGATTTTCCACATAGTTTTAGTCTACAGGTGGGTGAGGGGCTGCACAGGGCAGGAACTGGGCCAGGGTCTCGCCCCAGTGAGAACCAAACTGGGGGCACTCCCCAGTTCAGCATATGGGTCCACACAGGCCAGGGCTGGGATTTGATCCTTGGTCCCCTGGGGTTGCAAGTGAGCACTTAACTCACTGAACCATCCTGGCTTCCCTTATGCCATAGGCTTTGATGAGGGTTGTAAACTTTTTACTTGAACTCTTAACAGGTGAGGAATGAGGAACTCTGTATGTCATAGGATTGGGGGTGGGGAACTTCCCTTTAACCATGGGTAAGCATTCATTCATTTATTCATTCAGATAAACTTGCATGCTAAGTTACCAAGAATGAAGATAAGACAATGAGCCCACTTTGAAGAGGAGTTGGCTATGTAGACAAAAACAGTGAGTGGTTATAGAAATGACTTAAAATTCATTGATCCACCTCATGGCCATCACCCAGCTTAGTCAGTGGACCATGGTTAGTTACAGACACTCTTGGCTACACAGTAAATTGCCTTGCCCCATATTTTGCTTCATTTTACAGACCTACCTGGCTCAACTCCATTTGGTTAAGTTCAGTATGCCACCTCTGCACTTGTGCAACTGAACTTGCTGACTCATCTCTCTATTTAAAGTCATAACTCAAGTTGACCTTAGTACCATCTGACAATCCTACATTTCTCTATCCCATTTACTCTTTCACTCTCTGAAAACTCTTAAATTTTAATACCTTTTCCATTCTCACTTTCAGCTTTTGACCTCCCCTTTTTTTTCTAACTTAGAAAATAGAAACAAGGAAATTTCATTGGCTCCTTCCATCACATCTATCTATATATATATACCTACATTTGTGTTTGTATGTTCTTGTCTTTCCTCCAGTTGTGTATTGTCTTTGCCCTACTTAGGGCAAACTCTACTTGTGTACTAGATTCCACCCCTTACCTATTCAGAGGACCCAGATGTGGCCATTCTGTTTCCTTCTAGAGCATGTCCATCAGCTGTAAACATACTATTGTTTCTTCCATGTTAAAAAGATCTTTGATCCACAGCCATCTCTTCAGATACCATCCCTTTTCTCTGCTCTTTACAGCAAAACTCCAGAGTTATCTATCTATATACTACTTTTCTCTTTTGAATTCATTCCAGTGAAGATTTTGACTCCCCTGAAACTTCATGTAAAGACCACTAGAATCTTCGTGGTACAAATCCAACAGTCAGTTGTCACTGAAATGTTTTATTTACTGTGTAGGTGCAGGCAGAATAATGCCCCCAAACCCCATTCAAAGATAATCACATTCCTGATCTCTGGAACCTAATTTATAAGCTATGTACCTTATGTGGCAAAAGGGACTTTGTGTGCGTGACTGTGTTGAAGAGCTTGAGATGGGGAGGTTATCTGGGTGAACCTGATCTATTAATTGCATGGGTCCTTAAAAGCAGAGTCTTTCCTGGCCAAGGTCAGGAGATGTGACTAGGGAAGATGCAGTATAGCTGGCTTTGGAAGATAGAGGAAGGAGGCCTCTAGAACTTTGAAAAGTCAAGGAAACATTTTCCTAGAGTGTTCAGAAAAGAACACAAGTCTACCAAGACTGATTTTAGTCAACTTCTATAGAACTGTAGGATAATAAGGGTATTGTTTCAAGCCATTAAGTTTTGTTACAGCAGCAATAGAAAACATACATTTTTGCTTTCTAGGGCACTATACGCCTGAGTTTTCATCTAATTTAGAAGCCACACCCTAGTTTGAGTTTCTGGTTCCCCATTAGCCCCTTTGCTTCTGCTCTATCTACCTGGGCTCTATTCTCTGGACTCCAGAACCATTAATTCAGTTCCTACTTGACATCTCATGTATGGCTCATCAAAGTTTAATTCCTGCTCAAACTTAGTGAGACCTTCCAAGACCACCCTATTTAAAGTTGCTGTCTGTCAGTACTCTACTGATAACGTTCTGTTTCCCTGCTATGCTTTAGTTTTCTCCATAACACCATTTCACAGACTTTGTCATTCCCCACCAGAATAAAAGCTCAACAAGGGTCCAACTTTTTTGTTTTGTTCACTATATCATGACCTAGAATGGTGCTTGGCATGCAGTGAGTGCTCAGTAAGTATTGACTGGGCACTAACAGAGGCATGGATAAGTGGTGGTACTGTGGAGAGAGGGGAGTAAACCTCTGGAACACGTTACCAAGTTCCACGCTGGTCCTACTTGAGCTGGGCTTTGAAGTGTGAAGTAGAAAAGGTTGATGTGCAAGATAAAACTTCACATTCACTAGGATGGCTATAATAAAAAAGATGGACAATCACAAATCTTGGCAAGAGTGTGGAGAAATTGGAATCCTCATACATTGCTGATGGCAATGTAGGTGGTACAGCTGCTTTTGAAAACTCAGAGTTGCCATATGACACAGCAATTCCAGTATAATATCCAAGTTTAGACATCTGAGAGAATTGAAAACATTAGTTGTTGCCTGGGGTGGAGGTGGGAATGGAGTGACTGCTAATGGGCGTGGAGTAGGCTTACCAGGCATACCATTTTAAATGGGACAAAATAAGGGTACTGTTCCTTTTAAAAATTTTTTTAAATTATTTTTTTAAGATTTATTTATTTTTATTGTTTTTGACAGAGATACAGAGATAGAGACAGAGAGAAGGGGAAGGGCCCGGAACAGTCTCCATAGTTGTACATCATTGGTTTTTCCACACAGTTCCACAGGTGGGCACGGGGCTGCACAGGGCAGGAAATGGGCCAGGGCCTCACCCTGGTGAGAACCGAACTGGGGGCACTTCCCAGTTCAGCATATGGGTCCGCACGGGCTGGGGCCGGGATTTGATCCTCAGTCCCCAGGGCTGCAAAGTGAGCGCTTAACCCACTCAAGCCATCCCAGCTTCCCCACTTTTTTTATTTTTTAAGATTTATTTTTACTGGTTTTTGACAGAGAGACAGACATAGAGAGACATAAGGGGGAGGGCCCAGAGCAGTCTCCATAGTTGGCAGCATTAGTTTTCCATATAGTTTAACTCCACAGGTGGGTGTGGAGTTGCGCAGGGCAGGAACTGGGCCGGGAGCCTCCCGCATAGGCCCCAGCAAGAGCTGAACTGAGGGTACACCCCACCTCAGCATATGGGTCTGCCTGGGCCGGAGCCGGGATTCGACCCCTGGTCTCGGGCTGCAAAGCGAGTGCTTAACCTGCTGAGCCATCCCAGCTTCCCCTACTGTCCCTTTTCAAATGGTACATATGGTCAGCCTGCTGACATCTTGAATTTATCCCAGTGAGACTAGGCTAATTATATGTACCATTTGAAACAGGACAGTACTGTTACTGTACCTTTTAAAATGCTACATATGGCCACCCTAATATGCAGTTTCTTTTTGGGGAGATAATATAGTGTGAATGTATTAAATGCCACTGAATTGTACACTGACAAAAAGTTGATGTGGGGAAAAGAAATACAAGGGAGTGAAAATATGGAAGAGTAAGATACGTTTGGGAGAAGGTATAATTAAAAAAAAAAGATTTATTTGTTTTTGACAGTTTTCTGAAGGTGGGCCCAGAGCAGTCTTCATAGTTGTACATCATCAGTTTCAACATGGTTTCGGTCCACACAGGTGGGTGGGACTGTCTAGGGTGGGAAATGGGGTAGGGGCCTCACACATGGGAGGCACACCCCCTAAAGTCAGGGGCCAAACCTGGGGGCAAGAGCCGAACTGGGGGCCTCCTGCATGGGAAGCACACCCCTGTTCAGCACATGGGTCCACATGGGCCAGGGCCGGGATTTGATCCTTGGTCCCGGGGGCTGCAAAGTGAGCGCATTACCTGCTGAGCCATCCTGGCTTCCCCAAAAAGGTATGATTTGATCTCTGGAGGGTATGGGTCTGTGCAAGGCAGGTTTGATCATCATTTGACTTTAAGTAATGTGCTACAGCTAGACACTACTTCTTTGTGCTTTCCTCTCCACTCTTAAGCAACAACTAATTGGGTCAGAGATAGACAGTTGGCCCAAAGCTAACCAGGGGCTCAGTTTCAACTGAGGGAGGCTCTTGGATGTGAGTAGCTGGGAGGGCCAAATCATGTGTTGAGTCATATGTGGCATGAGTAATCAGTACAGAGAGAGGAGGATGGAGTAGCAGCCTAAGGAAGCAAAATAGAGAAACCATGGCCTGGAAATAGGGGAGAAATACCTTGGTTCCAGCCAAATTGCGTTCCACTTTCCCATGAGGTCCAGTTATATGCTTCCCTTGGAGTCCTTTAAGTGATTTCTGCTCCTTCCCTCACCCATGTTTGAAGTAGTCTGAGTCAGTTTCTCAACATGTTGCATATGGCGGGGTTTAAATCCCTCATACCCCTCTGTTCCAGCAGGTGTTTAAATGAGACCACGTTGAAATGAACTCCTCTAAAATGCTATTGCGGGGAAGCCGGGATGGCTCAGTGGGTAAAGCGCTCACTTTGCAGCGCCGGGGACCGAGGATCGAGTCCCGGCCCCGGTCCATGCGGAACCATATGCTGAACTGGGAGCTCCCCCAGTTCAGTTCTGTCTGTCTGTCTCTGTCAAAAATTAATAAAATAAATAAACTTAAAAAAAAATGCTATTGCTTCCATATTATTTAAACTTTTCAATGAAATTTTTTGTACTTAACGCAAATTTATCCATTGATAATATTTGCTCGTTATATATCAACCAAACCTAATTAATTAAATAAATCTTGCAAAAAATAAAAGGTCAAGTGTAAAAATGAGAATTCTTGTTACCCGACCTTAATGCATGGCTCAGAAAAAAATGAAGATTCTCGTGATATGTATGCAATGTGTTAATAGCCAATAGAGCCTTGATTTGAAAGGATTATGCAAATAGCATGTTCAGTGCTGTGAAGTACCTATTGGAAGAGTGATGGATTATTTGTTGAGTGTTTGAACACCTGGCACACACTATATACAGGCACTGGGGATACAGTGGCAAACAAGACCAACTCTGCCCTTACAGGGCTTAAACTCTAGTGGAACAGGTAAATAAAAGTGGAACAATAAGTGGTATACCAATAGGTAATACACTTTCAGGCAATAATTAGTGCAATGAGGACAGGAAGAAAATAAAGCAGGTAAGGGGTTAGTGACTAGGGTTATGTATGGAGTTAGGTGGAAAGGTCAGGGGAGGTCTCTGAGGAAGGGGAAAGGGGCCTGCTATGTACAAGTGCTGTGTGAAGAACTTTCCAATCAGTATGCATAACAGCATATGTGAACTTGAAAGGATGAGCTTGGTATATATGCTCAGGGAACAGTGAGCAGTATGGGTAGTATGGCTGGAGTGTAGTAGGGAGTGGAGGCCAAATTGTATTGATTTGGTGAGTCTGGGAAGCTTGGAGTCACATTGAAGAGGGTATTATGTATCAACAGGTAATTTGAAAGTACTGATGCTCAGTCATGAGGAAACATCAGACTCCTCTGTGTGGTTTATTCAGAATGTCTATGTCCAGGCACCACTAAGGCCATTCTGAATCAGTATCTTGAGTTGGGAATCTGCTTTGGGCAATGAGGAGCCTGTGAAGGTTGGTAAACACAGCAGCTACATGGTTAGATCTATGTTCAAAAAGGGTATTCAGGAAGCTCCTTAAATTAGATACTATACCTGTTATGCAAACTCAATGCCTGATTTGTACTATGCATGCTATAAGTATCGGCTGCATGAATAAGAATGAATTGGAGCCATGGATGGCCCATTGATGGCTTGGCAGTAAGTAGTAGGTCAGGACAGAGGTGGTGTTGGTGCCTCAACTAAGGGAACAGTGGAGGAATAGGGTAGAAGGCTATCTTTCCTGTCAGCCACCAGAACCCAGATTACATGAAAAAGTGACCAGTATATCAGCATTGACATTTCAATTAATTGACCTCAACTGGGATATCTGGCCACAGGAAAGATTTGTAAAGCCACTCCCAGCTCTGATTTTCTCAGGAGGTCACACAATTTAAATGAGAGCGACTAGAATACCTCAGTATAACCTTGCCAAACACCCTGGAAGGGTTCACTGGCAAGTGTGACTATGATGATATGCCTCTGTCTCCTTTGTTGTTTTGGGAGTCTGGGGCAATAAGGAAGGTGGAGGGAAGAGGGGCTAATATTAGCCAACATTTGCCAAGTACAGCTGTGCTCAGAATTTCACATGCATTATCATCTCATTTAATCTCATAGGCTTCCACTTAATTGCTAACCCTGTTTTATAGAGGAGTAAACTGGGAAGTGAAATAACAAGCAGGTGGCTAGGCCAGTATTTGAATCTGGGTCGTCTGATTCTAAAATCTGTATTTAACTGCTTGGCTGTATCACTGTTGTAGAATGAGAAGATGTTATGTTCATGATGTTGCTGTGGGTTTTTGCACTTGATAGGAGTCCCTGTTAACTGAACTGCATCCTTATGTTAAGTGTGTGTATAACAGTTCTGTCTAGTCAGTGGATTTAACTTGTGCAAACTGTGTGTAATGAGCCTTACCAGTAACAACTCAGGACATTTGAGTGGAGTGGTTTATAGTTTATAATTGGCTCCCTATTACTGTTGGCTGGTTCTCCTGCACTTAGAGTATTACTTCAGGATTGGTATTTGATTTAAGAAATTTTCAAATTGATTTTATCTGTAGTGCATTAATGTGTGGCCTCAATTCCTGCTGAGGCATTAGGTAACCAGCTGGACATGCTTAAGCAATCATAACTGCATCTGAGCTGGCCGTGGGACAGCTTTTATTCAGCAGAGGGAAATCACTGCTCTGAAACACTTTTCTGCGTAAGCCTTGTGACTTATTTTTCAGGGCACCTCAAGTTTAGACCCCTTGAAATAGGAGGAGTATGTATCCCATATCATGTTAAAACATACGAATGGGAATTTGTTAACATGAGTAGATTTAATCTGTCTCATCCTTTTGGAACAGAACACATAAATATTCAAGGAATGATGTGGAAATCAGCCTAATTTTCAAGAATGCCCAATTGTAATGCATTTTAAAATTAGGAAATATGAAATGTGACCCCCAAATGAAAATGCTATCAGTGTAGCTGAGCACATGGAGAACTAGAGGGTGGTCTGCAGTTTCATGAAGATTGGTATAGGTAAGTGTTTTTAGTGAAATTGTTTTTAGCTCTTGGAGTGCATAGTAGATCACAGCTGCATGAAAATACAAAGTAATCATTTAATGCTTTTATGCAAATAATTATATTTGACTTTTACTTAGAGTTGCCATTAACACCTGAAACCCTAAGATTGATACCAGGTATAATTTTAATGAACTACATATATAAAATATTTGAATTTTAGGTGTTTAGACTAATTTATATGCCTTTATTCATTACTACCAGTCCTCTTGCAATCTAAAAATTACAGGATGAGACGAAATAGAGAAGAGACAACCTTTGCACTTACCAATTTTTTTAGTGGTAAAAAAAGATGACTTGGAAATGTTAAAATCTTCCAAATGTTCTCTCTGCCTTTTGCAATAATTTGCCCAGGTGATAGTACCCCATGTATTACAGAAGACTTTGTTTTCTCATGCCCAGAGACAACACTGGTCTTTTTTTTAAATTTAGAGATTTTTTTATTTTTATTTTTTTTGAGAGAAGATAAGAGAGAGAGAGAAGGGCCCAGAGCAGTCTCCATAGTTGTACATCATTAGTTGTGACATAGTTTCATTCCACACAGGTGGATGTGGGGCTGTGCGGGATGGGAACCGAATGGGGGACCTCCCACACGGAAGGTGAGAACCTTCGCTGCCATCCCAGCAGTTACCAGTTGCACTGCATTGCAGCATATGGGTTTGCACTGTTTGGGGCCAGGATTTGATTCCCAGACCTCACAGTTGCAAGGAGCTGCTCAACTTGTTGAACTATCCTGACCTCCCCTGGGCTGCTGCTGCTGCTTTTTAAATAAGGACTTTCCTTCCTGTGCACATTTCTTGCTTTAAAAAATACTTTATTTTTTCCAGAATTAAAGTAAAATTAGGGTTAATGTGGAAGTTTTAGGAAATACAGAAGTGAAGAAAAACCCTATTAACATTATTATCTGTTCCTTTTACCTCCCCTCCTCACCCTCATGTAATTTATAATTATAGTGATATAATTATGTATCTTGCTTTTTCACTTATGTAGCCACAACAATTTTTATAATTTATTGCAAGTTTACCATGTGCCAGGTACTGTGCTTAGTGTTTCAAGTATATTATCTTTTGAGTGGTAGGTCACGTTATCTCCATTTTACAGATTAGGACAGGGAAACTCAGCGTAAGTAGCTTGCCCAGTATCATGTGTCCAATAAGTGGCAGAGCCAGAATTCTAACCTGAAATGTCTAATTCAGAAACCCTGATCATATCACTGCACTCACATTCAATAAGTGGAAGCTATTATTTACTGAAACCAAGTTGTCCTGTCCCTTGAGGACACTGCTTTCTCTGTGGCCTCAGAAGTGTGAGCTAATCGTTCCCCCATGACCCATGTACTATAAAGGCCAGTGGGAGATGAGGGGTCAGTTCTGCATGGCCAAACCATTACTCTTCTGTAATAACAGCTGGAGACAGTTATCATCAGGCTGTTACAGCCACTGCCTTTCGTTGCTGCTGTCCTCTACACCCTCCTCGTCACTCAATGCATGGAGTTCCTTGGGCCTTGAAGGTCTACCCCTAGTCATTCCCTCATCCTGGACAAATTCAGTGCCTCTTCCAGCCCCTCACATGGGAGGTCTTTACTACCTTAACCCCAGTGACCCATTCCCATGGGAGTGAGAGGCTCTGATGTAATCAGGAGGTTGAACAGTGTCTAGGGGGAAGTGTGTGTGTGTGTATACACATATACACATACACATTAGTTTACAAATTTTACTGGTATGAAGGATGTGTAATAGACAATTTAATAAAATATGCATTACTCCTTATTATAAATTCCATATAGCCAATTGATTCTCACAGAATGCTTTTGATAATTTTTGCCAAACTCTTGTACACTGCCATTTTCTTCATGGCGTTATCTCCATACACTTCTACTAACATGTCCCTCATTTTACTCCCGCTCTTGCCAAGTTTAACAAGAAATTTAATGTTTGTTTTTTGCTCTAATTCAAGCTCCGACATTCTCGCTATGGCACACAAAAGCGTGCAACAACAACAATGAACTGCACTCAGTAAGACACTGCCACATGTCAACATGAATTCAGCTGTGAGACACTGATATACTAAGGTTATGGAACCTTACTCAGTTTGTACAGTGCTGCCAACGTAAGTGCACTGTGACAAGTTCACAGACTTAATTGTCAGACCTTGTATGCTCCCTCTAGAGCTACAGAGCTCACTTCATATGTTCAAACATGTGAGGTATTCAGTCGGTTTCATGTTTTCCAAGAAACATTTCTTCTTGGAGTGCTTTGTCTTTCTGTTCCAGTTTGAACTTACTGATCTCTAGGCCTGCTCCATAATTGTCATTCAGCAGCTTCCCTTCATCATCCCAAAAATTCTCTTTGCTTCTCTCCTGTGTTGGCTCCCTTGTCTTCTGGAGCTCATTTCTTCTTTCTTGATTTACTTCCTCCCATTGGTGAAGCACATCCTATAGCAGCTGCTGGTTTCTCCCTCTATACTCTGAACACCTTGAGGACTACCTGAAAGAGTCAGTGCTTAGCGAATGCTCATGCGAATGAAGGGATCCTGGCTGAGTCCCAGCATCCTGGGGCTCCCACTTTGGCTGAACTTGTGGCTCCTGAGGCTACCTGGTAGGTTGGTCCAAACTCTGGGGATCCCTAGCTATACCATGCCTGAGATGGAATGGCTCTCAGCCATGGCTCACCTACCCATCTTCTTCCACTCCATTCTTATGTCGTGGCAGCAGTCAGTGTCTTCCTGGGGAGCAGGGCTATTTCTCTCTTCTGGGGAGGACCTTGACTTTGGGGGAGTCCAGGATAAGAAGATGCAGGGACATTGTTTGGTGGAAGCTGGAGGGACCAGGTGTCCCAGGTGTTGATGTAAGAAACATCCAAACCTGTAGAATATTTTCTTAAGAGTTTGAGTCAAACTGACAACATATGCCAGGGAGAAAGATCTCAGATGTTCCTTTCCATTGCTTAAGTGTAGACAATCAACAAAACAATAAATCAAGCTCTGGTTTGTAGCATTTGCCAGTTTCCATGATACACGTACTCCTGCTGTGTCCAGTTTTAAGCTAACAGTTGACATCACTGAACATAATGTTGAGCAGAGATGTGCAGTGGCACCCATTACAGATTTCCACGACACAGATACAATAAATAACAGCATAGACCAGGGGTGTCCAATATTCTGGCTTCCCTGGGCCACCTTGCAAGAAGAATTTTCTTGGGACACACATAAAATACACTAACAATAGCTGATGAAAAAAAAAAAGTCTCAAAAATATGTTTTAAGGAAGTTTATGAATTTGTGTTGGGCCACATTCAAAGCCGCCCTGGGTCTCATGCAGCCTGCAGGTCACAGGTTGGACAAGCTTGGCAGATAGTAATAAAATGTAGTAAAATAATTAGGAAGTGATGGTTTTTAAGAACTTACAATGTTTTTCTTTAAATATATTTTATTAAAGGTTTTTAACACATTGCGTACGGATCACGAGAATCTGTTTTTTCTGAGCCATGCGTTAAGGATGGGTAACAAGAATTCTGGTTTTTACACTTGACTTTTTATTTTTTGCAAGATTTATTTAATTAATGAGGCTTGGTTGATATATAACGAGCAAATATTATCAATGGATAAATTTACGTGAGTACAAAAAATTTCATTGAAAAGTTATAAATAATATGGAAGCAATAGCATTTTAAAGAGAAGAGTTCATTTCAACGTGGTCTCATTTAAATACCTGCCGGAACAGAGGGTTTTAAACCCCGCCGTACACAACGTGTTAATAATGAGTGTATTTAACAACCATCTTGCAAAATTTCTAAAATTTAACAGTCACTTGGTATGAGCTACCCCAGCAACCAGTGTGTACTATAGTTGTCTCTGCACCTACTTTCTGATCACAGCCCAACCCCCTCTCTCACTATTTTTTTTTTTTTAAGATTTTATTGATTTTTGACAGAGACAGAGAGAAGGGGGAGTACAGAGCAGTCTCCATAGTTGACAGCATTAGTTTTCCATATAGTTTCACTCTACAGGTGGGTGTGGGGCTGCGCAGGGCAGGAACTGGGTCAGGAGCCTCCCACATAGGCCCTGGCAAGAACTGAACCGGGGGCACACCCCAATTCAGCATGTAGGTCTGCATGGGCCGGGGCTGGGATTCGATCCTCGGTCCCTGGGGCTTCAAAGCGAGCACTTAACCCACTGAGCCATCCCAGCTTCCCCTCTCTCTCACTTTCTTGCCTGCAGCACATGTGCTTACCTTTTGATTTATTTTCTATTCACTCCTCAGCTCACCACAACCTGACTTTTGTCCTTTCCATGACAGACCCTGTGCTATAAGTAAAGTCTGGTTTTTCCTTCACTGGCCCCCTGAATTCCAGTTTTCCCCAGGGCTCTGTCTTGGGTGGTTTGCTTTTCTCTTCCTACACATTTTACTTTGGTGATCTCATCCAAATTCCTGACATTAAGTATACTGATGGCTTCCAAATCTATCATTCCAACCCACATTGCTCTCTGGAGCATCACATCCATTTACCCAAGTCTATTGGCCAGCTCACTTGTCTCACAACAAGGATGTGCTCACATTCATTGTTTACCAGCCTTGAACCTCCACCTCCCAAATCTGAGTTTGCCCCTCTTTTTCCTGCCTTATTTACTATGTTTTTCTAGCAAGACACCTGGGATTCATCCTTGAGTCTTTTCTTCATTGCACCCACCTTTCATCCTGGTACCAAAGCCAGATTTTTCTCATTCATTCATTCATTCACTCATTTGCCCATCTATCCATCCCTTCATAGAACCTTTCTGCAAGTATTTATTAGGAAAGCGGCATAGTATGTATATTGGGTAAGAACACTAGAGCTGGAGTTAGCTCACCAAACATCAAATCCTGGCTCTGCCATTTATGTAGTTTTGTAACCTTGGGAAATGCACTTGACCACTCTGTGTTTTAGTTTTCTTAAATACATATAAAGTGGGAATAATGATAGACTCTTCCTCACAGGGAATTGAGAGGATAAAATGGGTTGCTTTGAGTAAAGCACTTAAAACAGCTTGACACAGAGTAAACACTCAAGAAATGTTAACATTTGAACTTAGTATTTATGTACATAAATACCATAATTATATTTGTAGTATTTAGGTATATAAATGCCACAATTATTATGCCAGGACTACATTCTAAGTAAGTGGGAGCATATCAGTTTCCTAGTGCTACCTTAACAAAGTACCACAGACTAGGTGGCCTAAACAACAGAAGTTTATTGTCTCAGTTCTGGAGGTAAGAAGTCTAAAATCAAGGCATCAGCAGGGCCTTGCTCCCTCTGACAGCTTTAGGAGAGCCTTTCCTGGCCTCTTCCTAGTTTTGGGTGGGTTGCTGGCAGTCTGTGGCGTTCTTTGGCTTGCAGGTACATCACTCTGATTTCTGCCTTCATTACCACATGACATTCTCCCTTCTTAAAAGGACATTAGTCATATTGGATTAGGGGCCCACCCTACTCCAGTATGACCTCACCTGAACTAATTACATCTGCAATGGCCCTATTTCCAAATAAGGTCACATTTTGAGGTATTGTAGGTTAGGACTTCAACATATTAATATCTCTATGTGTGTGTGTGTGTGTGTTTTGTTTGTGTGTGGTGGGGGTGACACAGTCCAACCCATAACAGGCAGGAACTATGATATAGGGATTATGTCTGATCTTTGACCTTATGTCCTCTCTTCCTACAGCCACTGTCTTAGTTTCTTATGTCTTGTAACACTTCCTGCCTTGTCCCTAGTCTGGCCCCACCATCACCCATCCTCTATGTGGCTGTCAGAGTAGTCTTCCCAAAACATTAAGTTGATCATGTTACCTGCTTCTGAAGCTTCCTGAGCTTCCAGGTAAAGGTTTAGCACAGAAGACCCTTCTTGCTCCAGCTCCTTCCTGCCTCTCTCCTAAACCTTACACCATGGCTCAAAAAACGGATCGTAGTTCCCACAAGCATATCATTCTCTCTCACAGCTCTGGACGAGGCCATTCTTTCAGCGTTGCACACACTTACCCTCACATTTCTTCACCTGCCTGGGAAAGACTCCCTTAACACCCTTCCCACCCCTCTCCTGAGCTCCTTGGCACCCTATAGACACCCTGAACATGAGACTTACTGAATCCATTGCTTTTCTTGTGCCTTGTGTCTTGTGACAAGACTGAGTACCCTGTGATGAGTGGGACTGTCTTGCATCCCCTACTGTTAGAAATCAGTGTGATTTTTTAAATCTTTTTCACTGTTATAAATAATATGTGATGAATAGCTTTCACTTTAAATATGTTTCAAATTGAAAATTATTTCCTTAGGTGGAACTCAACAACAAAAAGACAAACAGCCCAGTTTAAAAATGGACAAAAGATTGAATAGACATTTTGCCAAAGAAGATAGGAGTATACGAAGAGCCAATTAGCACACGAAAGACATTCAATGTCATTAGTCATTAGGAGCATGCAAGTAAAAACCACAGTGAGATACCACTTTATACCCACACTAGGATGGCAAAAAAACAAAACAAAAAAAACCCCCAAACAAATGTTGGGAGGATGTGAAGATAGGAAAATTGGAACATTGCTGTTGGGAATGTAAAATGGTAAGTGGTGCAGCCACTGTGGAAAAACAGTTTGGCAGTTTCTCAGTAACTTATACATAGAATTTCATATAGCCTAGTAATTCCGCCTTTAGGTATATACTCAAAAGAATTGAAAATAGGTGTTTTTTAAAAAATTGTACACAAATGTCTGTTGCAGCACAATTTATAATAGCCAAGAGGTAGAAATCACCATATGTCCATCAATGGAAGAATGGATTAGCAGCTATCTCCATACAATGAAATATTACTCATCCGTGAAAAGTATGGTTGTATGAAGTAGTGATACGTACTACAATGTGGATGAACCTTGAACACCTCATGTTAAATGAAAGAAGCAGACAAAAGTCACATAATATATGATTCCATTTATATGATATATCCATAATACATAAATTCTTGGAAACGAAAAACAGACTGATGATTTTCAGGGTCTAGGGTAAGAGGAGAACGAGCATTAACTGCTTATTTGGCACAGGTTTTATTTTGGGGTAATGAAAATGTTTTGGAACTAAATAGAGTAGTAGTTGCACAACATTGTAAATACAACAAATGACACTAAATTCTATACTTTAAAACGTTTAATTTTATGTGAATTTTACTTCCATATAAAAATTAAAACAAAGAAATGAAGTACTAATACATGCTACAATATGGATGAACCGTGAACACATTATTCTGGGTGAGAGAAGCCAAACACGGGTCACATATTTTAGGATTCCATTGATATGATATATCCAGAATAGATAAATTCATAGAGACAGAAAAGAGATGATTGGTTGCCAGAGGCTGGGGCTGAGCTGGGACTGTGGAGTGACTAATGGATACGAGGTTTCCTGATGGGATGATGAAATGTTCTGGCACTAGACAGTGGTGCTGGTTGCACAATGTTGTGAATGTACTAAATGCTACTGAATTGCACACTTTAAGATGCTAAATTTTCTGTAATGTGTATGTTACCACAATAAAAAATGTTTCCTTAGATTTCCTGACATGGAGTTGGGAGTGAAAGGACATAGTTACTGAATTTCTATTGAGAAGGGGCCACTCATTGCCCTCCCACCAGCGGTGTTTGAGAGTCTGTGTTGTAGCTTCACTAGACTTGACTATTGTAGTTAAAAAGAAAAAAAAAACCAAAAAAAAAAACTCAGTAATTTGACATAACACTGTTCTTTTTCAGGAAGTGCCTCGTGTTTCCAGGAATAAGGTTAAATCGAATGAGAAGAATACTGGTTAGGAGCTCAGCCAGAGCAGACAGATTTTAGAGCTGGGAGAGACCTGGAGAGCAGCGAGGCCATTAGACCTCATCCTTATTAGACCAATATTTAGTAACAATCCTACTAGCCTGAAATAAAATTTATAGGTAACCTACCTACGGTCTACAAGATATAGTGCTTTAGACAATATGAATTTTAGAGTAAACTTCCTGGGTTTAAATTCCTGCTCAGCTGCTGCTTCGCTGTGTGAACTAGGATACTATTCTGTGCCTCAATGTCTTCATCTATGAAATGGGGCCAATGATAGTGTCTTCCTCATAGGATTGTTTTGAGGAGTAAATTAGCTTATGTAATATGCGTAGAGTTTCAGTCTCAACTGTAGAAAAGGGAGAAGTTAAAGTGATTTATAATAAAATGCATTTTAAATTTCTAAATACCTAGGCATGAAGAGATTGAAACAGATGTTTGCACCTATGCATAGAATCACCCTGGAAAACACAGCTTTAAATGTAGACTGATATAAGTGTATTGCACTTCAAAAACTATGAGAATTACTCCTGGTAATATGCTCTTCCAAGGCCAATTCTTGGGCAAATTTCTAAACAAACCAAATCCCTTGATTTTCACTTAAATTGCATTCCTGGGAAGTATTTTTAGAAATCATGCTTGTATGTAAAATGGAGTTAGATCGCAGGTTAGATAATTTTACATTTGGTTCATCTTTGTGAATGGGCAATGGGGCATTTATAAGTAAGACACGGGGCCATTTTTTATTGTGTGGGACATCACGTTTCTGGATGTCTGGGATACCTGGTCCCTTTTCTAAATGCCAGTGTCCTGTAGTGGGTGTTTCCACCCCCATTGAGAACCACTGAAGCTATCTCAGTCCTCTCCTTTTCCAGACAAGGTTACTGACGCTCAGGGAATTTAAAATAGACTCGTATTACTTTATTCTCCCCCTCCCCAGCTTCTGCATGTGATCATGATGGGACATGCCTTGTTAGTAAGCAGGACTCTAACCCTGCTAAATTTATCCACTTTATTTCTTTCTTTGCCTACACACCATCCTTCTTCCCTCCCTCTCTTCCTTCCACAACACTGAACCCATCAGCCAGTCCTGTTGACTGTACCTCTGACAAGTGCCTTCTATTGGTTTCCTGCCCCTACTCTTGCCCCACTACAACCTATTCTTACAGCAGCCCAAGGAGCTCAAAATCACATTAAGCCAATCCTCTGCTCCAACTGCGCCATAGGCTTTCCAAGACGCTGGAGTAAAATGAAACTCCTCTCCCTGCCCTATGTGATCAGGGCTTATCTTCTTTCACGCTGGCCTTACTCTCCTGCTTCAGGGTCTTTACTCCTGCTCCTTCTATCTGGACCAAATTTCTCTTCAGCCAGATCTTTGAAAAGCTAACCCCTTATTCTTTATATTCATTCAAACCTCCTTAGAGATCATCCCCTGGTCCCTCACACTCTATCCCCTTACTCTTGCTTTTGTTTTTTTAAAGCACTTATCACCATTTGAAGAGGAGGGTGTTGATTTGTTTGCTTGTTCCTTGTCTGTCTCCTCACTAGACTGTAGGAGACACTTGGATGGAAACTTCATGAGTCTCATTCTCCATGAGATCCCTGGGCCTAGCACAATGCCTGCAGTGCTGCCCAATATTTTTTGAATACGTGAATGAAAGCCTAACACACAACTCAAAAGGAACCAATCAGAAACCTTTTTTTTTCTTTTTACCAACCAATCAGAAGCTTTTATCATGAAATTTTGCAACTTGACTCAGAAGTCCCCCTGCCCCGTTTTTGAATGTGTGGGCCTTAAGATATAAAGCTCAGAAAGTAATGGTAGCTGAATGTTCTGCCTTTTGGGCCAGAGAGTTGGAAGGGAATCAGCCAGTGGGAAGGTTAGAGAAAGAGAGAGTAGAATGATGTAGGCAAATGGAGAACCTAAGGCAAGAGAGATAGACGGAGAGAGCATCTTTGTAGCAGTGTGTGTGTGTGTGTGTGGGGGGGGGCACCAGGTTCCTGGGGGCTGGCTGCTAACTGTTCTCTTTGTGTGTCTGTGTATGTGAGTGCCCACATATGCGTCCTGTTGGTAAAACTCAGTTTCATTGAGATTTCATTTACATGCAAAAAAATCACTGATTATAAGTATGGAATGATAAACTTTAACAACTACATGCAGTTGTGTAATTACCACCACAGTCAAGATATAGAATGTTTCTTTCAACCCAAAAGCATAACATTTCTTGAGTTCCACATGATGCCCCATGATTTTTTTTTTTAAGATTTATTTTTATTGTTTTTGACAGAGAGAGATACAGAGACAGAGACAGAAACAGAGAGAAGGGGGAGGGCCCAGAACAGTCTCCATAGTTGCACATCATTTGTTTTTCCACATAGTTTCATTCCACAGGTGGGCGCGGGGCTGCACAGGGCAGGAACTGGGCTGGGGTCTTCACCCCGGTGAGAACTGAACTGGGGGAGCTCCCCAGTTCAGCATGTGGGTCCACACAGGCTGGGGCTGGGATTGGATCCTCGGTCCCTGGGGCTGCAAAGTGAGCACTTAACCCACTGAGCCATCCTGGCTTCCCTCCCATGATTTTTTTTGACTGTTAAATTTATTGGGGTGACATTGCTTGGTAACAATTACATAGTTTCTAGGTGTACAATTCTATACTACATTGTCTATGCATTGCATTATGTATTCACTACCCATGATTCTTTTTGTAAAAAAACAAGCAAACAAACAGCTTTGTTTAGGTATAATTGATATAGAAGAAACTGCATGTTGTGGTTTTTTTTAAAAGATTTATTTTTATTGTTTTCACAGAGAGAGACAGAGTGAAGGGAAGAGGGCCTAGAGCAGTCTCCATAATTGTACGTCATTAGTTTTTGACATGGTTTCATTCCACATAGGTGGATGTGGGGCCACGTAGGGTGGGAACTGGGCAGGGGGCCTCCACATGGGAATCACATCCCGGGCGGGGACCAAACTGGAGACCTCCCACAAGGGAAGCACGTCCCATTTCAGCATATGAATCTGCACAGGTCAGGTCTGGGACTTGATCCTCAGAACCCGAGATTGCAAAGTGAGCACGTAACCTGCAGAGCCATCCTGGCGTCCCCCAAACTGCACATATTTAAACTGTGAAATTTAAGTTTTGACATGTGTTTACCCATGAAACCATCACTATATTTGAGATAGTGAACATTTTGATTACCCACAAAAGTTTCCTACTGTCTCTTTAAAATCCTTTCCTCTCAGCCCCCTTCCCCAGCAACCACGAATCCGCTTTCTGTCTCTATAGATTAGCCTGCACTTTCTAGAGATTTATATAAATGGAGTCATGCAGTACCCACTCTTTTTTTGTCAAGATTTTTTCAATCAATGTAATTATTTTTGGATTCATCCACGTTGTTGCAAGTATCAATAATTCATTCTTTATTGCTGAGTAGTATTCCATTGGATGGATAGGCCATAATTTTTTGTATCTATTCTATGGCCATTTGGGTTGTTTCCAGTTTGGGATTATTACGAATAAAGCTGCTACAAATGTTCACATACAAGTCTTTATATGGACATGATATTTCTTTTTCTCTTGGGTGCCTAAATGCCTAGAATTGTAATGGCTGGATCAGATGTTACCCATACTTTATTCTTAATCATATGTTTCTTTTTTGCTTAAACCAATGAATTTAGGATTGGACAAGGTCCTCAGCAAGACTGGGACTCAGTCCCACCCTCCCCCCTTTACACGGTCTGAGTTGCCTCTGGTTCTGTGTGAGTCATGCTTCTGACAGGCTGAGGGCACACCTCACCTTCCCAGGCACATTGCATTTGAGAATCAGTGACCTCTTGCTTCTTGCTAGAGTCTAGAATTATGCAATCTTTTGCAAATGTGCTCTTATTGCCTCTGGACTGGAATATTAAGTGCTGGCCGAGTTGTCTGGTTTATCAATCTGATCAAAATATGTCTGTGGATGGACAAGGTCAGTATTGATTCAGTGGAAGGAGATCCTTAGATGAAAAGACAGTCTGAAGAATAGGGAGCCATAAGGATGAAGCTGAGAACGAGGCTCGTGCATTCAGAACAGCTTAAAGACAGCAATTACCTGAGCAGCATGCTTGTACATTTGAGTTTCTTTCCAAAAGAGGCATGCGTTCAGATGTTTCAAAATTCAAGAGCTAGAGTGGGTATTGAGTACTGTGAAAAGTCTTCCTTGTACCCATGTCCCTAGTCATTGAGTTTCTCTCCCCAGAGGCAACAACATTCCTCCTTATCCTTAGTTCTGTGTATATTCTCTCAGAGATATGCAAATTCAAAGATTTGCATATACAAGTACAAATTGTACCAGTATATCTTGTGTGTATGTGGAGCACTTTTTATGTAAGTACTAGCAGTAGGCTGACCAGACATACTGTTTAAAGTGGGACAGAAAACAACAGTAGTGTCCTCTTTCAAATGGTACGTTTGGTTAGCCTAGTCTCATTGGGCTAAATTCAAAGTGTCAGTCAGTAAGCTGACCAGACATATTGTTTGAAACGGGGCAGTACCACTATTTTCTGTCTTGTTTAAAAACAGTATGTCTGGTCAGCTTAGCTGGCAGGCTAAACACATTGTTGTAGATTTTGCTTGTTTTCACTTTACATATCTTAGAGCTTGGTCCATAGTACAGTGGGAATGGCCGGTTCACTCTTTTTGTTTTTGTTTTTTTTCTTAATTTAAATAGTATTCCATTATACTTATTCAACCAGTTGAGGCAGCATTGGACCACTGGTATGGGTAGGATAATGGGATGACAGGGTGAATAATTTTAATTTTCACAGTAAATAACGACAAATTACAGGTGGATTCTTCTGGCCAATGAACTATAATATAATCTGGGTGAGGATAGACTGAAGGGAAGGTAACATTTCTAAGCACTTCATATGCCAACAGATTCTTTTTTATTTTTTTAATTTATTGTTAAATTTGATGAGGTTACATTGGTTGGTAACAATCAGACAGTTTACAGAT
>PVKE010011056.1:0-41126 GCA_004027555.1 Craseonycteris thonglongyai
CGTTCCTGTCCCCAAACTGCTCCTTCTCCCTCCCTCTCCCGCTCTCCCCTTTTTCCTCTGACCTTTGTGTGTTGTTCTGCGTTGTGTGGTTCTCTCAGTTGAGGGTGCTTCTCAGGGTTTCCCCTGTGGGTTCCTTTTTGTTTGTAAGTCCCTTCCCAGGTAGATGTCTGGGTTCTCCTCTCATGCCGCCATCTTCCTCCTAGACTTGTATTCTTAATAAGTATATTGGTGCATAAAAATAGAATTGAATGTTACCTACCAGCTTCTACTATTTCTGAGTTTATAGACAAATTCGCCCTGCTTAAAATTTACCTTTGCCAATGTCTTTTTTTCAAAAAGATCTTCAAAAATTAATATTGTAAATAAAATTTCAAGGTGTCATTTCAACCAATATGCTTAGCACTTTGCAGCTTTAATTGCTAAGATGTAAATATATCCACATATACACACAGCGGTTTGCCTTTAATATTCCTTAAAGGATGTGTGGGAGGACTTTTCTCCGAGGCTCTGTTAACAGGCTCCAGTGAGTAGACAGTTCTCATAATGGTTAGAAGTGCAATCTTTGCAGTCAGACACAGCCTCCAAATGGCAGCTTCACCCATTCAGACCATAGTGCTCAAGGGGTCTATTCGTTTTATCTCTCCACGTCTCATTCTCATCAGTCCAATGAGAATAATAATCTTCAACCTCACTGAATTGTTGAGTGAACTAAATGTAATTGGTGCTTGTGGCTAAGGCTCAAATGGTTGGTATGCTAGTTTCCTATTTCTGTTGTAAGAAATTGCCACAAACTTACAAAAACAACACAAATTTATTATCTTATTCTGGAGATTAGAAGTCTGAAATGAGTGCTATCGGTTCAAATCCAAATGTCAGCAGGGCTGCATTTCTTCTGGAAGTTCGAAGGAAGCGTCTGTTTCCTTTTCTACCTTCTAGTGGCCACCTGTATCTCCAGCTGCCGCTGTCACAATCACATCTTCTCTGACACTGACCCTCCTGCTTCCTTCTTAAAAGGACTGTTGTGGTTACATTCAGTTTACCCAGATGCTCCAGAATAGCCTCATTTCACAGCCCCTATCAATGGTATTTGCAAAGAACTTTGTGCCACGTAAGTTAATGTATCCACAGGTCCAGACATTAGATTTTGGACATCATGGGGGAGTATCATTCAGCCTACCACACTCAATGTTAAGGGGTCGCCCCTGGCTAATCAACTTTAGTCCAGAAGGTAACCTCTTTTGTTTTCCTCCTTTTCCGTATAGGCTAGAATGCAAACATTTACAGTCACTGGACAGACAGACCTGTGTTCTCAAGAAAAGAACTAGTCTTGCTTGCCAATGATTCAGGCTCTGGTTCTAAAGAGCATCTGATGAACATCTACTTGTGGATGATCACAGGAATAACAGAGTTAGAGCAGAATTTGATAGATTTTGAAAAGTCAGTAGCAGATCAATGATCACAGGTTACGGGGAGAGTGAGAGGCAGGAAGAAGACAGGCCTGAGTCCTAGAGGAGCAAGACCACCAAGAGTAGGGGCCCCTAGTAAGGCTATTATTTACTTAACCCAGCTCAGCTCTAAATCACCCTTCTATAGTCTACCTATGATGCTGGGAACAGAATTCTGCAAATTTTATTTCCCAGACTCCTTTGTCATCTGGCATCCTTGCTTTGTTCCTTCAATAGGCGACCTAAGGGCAGATTGAAAGATCAAAGGAAGAAAGAAAACTCTTCCCCACTGCTATTTTGGTCTTGTCAGCATGACCCCAGCAAAGCACTTGGCTTTAGCTCCTATCTTCCTTTTATGCAACCAGAATCATCTTCCTCATTTCAGAGATACCAGCAGCAGACAAGTGGTCCTCCCTTCTTAGAATTCCGAGAACTAGCTCTTCTGGACCCTTCCTCGGCTCCTATATGCTGTTTCACCACCATTTTCCTTGTATTTTTCTAGTTGTAAGAGCTGTAGTGGCTTCCTGCAGTTAGTATCTTTGGTCACTTAGTCATCCCTGTTTCCTCTTTTAGTCTGTCATTGTCAGTGTAACAAAGTCCATATCAATAGTCCTTCTATTTGAAAAACCTAGTAGGGTTTCTGTTCGGACCTGACTTCACTCGCATTCCTGAGGCCCAGGCCTAGATCCCATAGTTTCCTCAGATTCCTGAGTCCCCGACGCATAGAAACCACAATGAGTCCCTGAATCTGGAGAAACGAATGGCTCTGTAAAGCCCAGACACGTGACGCGATATCCACACAGAGTGATGCTAAATGCCACCCTGTCTGCCCTCAAAGCCTAGAACAAGCTTATTCATAGAACTTAGAAGCAGTTTTTGTTATACACCTAAGAATGCAAATTGAGATTAAAATCAACTATATCATTATTCAAAACCATCTTTTCAGACAAACATACTTTCTTGCTTCTCAGTTCTCCAGATAATAACAAGTATACCCAAGTTTCCCAAATTTGCTATCCATTTCAAAAACAAAAGAAATTTAGGGTTTTTTATTTCAAGAACTAGTCTTCCTTCTGGCTGCTACTATTTTTATTCTAATTTTGCCTTGTCCTCATTTTAGAAAGCATGTAATTGTATTTTGTCCAGCTAAGATGTAAGCATCTTTATTTTAAATCATTTTAAGCACAGAGTAAAGTTTTAAATTTATTAGCTATTTATTTGCTTCCACCCTCAATCTGTTAGCAAGAAAACTACCCATTTAATTTTGTATATTTCTTTCAAACCATCCACTTCATTCCATCCTGACCCATACCCTAGTGCAGACCATCTGCATAGTTCATAGACTTCCAATTTCCTCTTTGCTCCATAGCAATAATAACCTTTTAAAATATAAATCTATTGTAGCTTAGATAGGTACTAATAATGTCCCTAAGTGAAGTATAAAGGGTGGTCAAAAAATTCACAGAATAAAAGGGAAGAAGGGTAAAAAAGAACTATTTATTATTTTTCCTTTTCAATATATTCACCTATAACCCTAATATACTTTACAGCTATTTCAATAAGTTTATTTATATCCTGTTTTTATACTCAAAATTGCAGCTTTAACGTCTTTGTTATCTGAAAATTTCTTTCCTTGAAGCTGCTTTTTCATATTTGGGGACAAATAGTAGACAAAGCCAGGTCTGGACTGTGAGGAGGGTGGTTTAATGTTGGGAAACCACAGTCATGAAGAGCATCCAACCCAATATTGCTCTTGTGCACAGGCACCTTGTCGGGCAAAAGCAGCACCCCTTTGGTCCATTTTCCTCTTCTTTTCTCCTTCACAGTTCTTTGAACTCTTTCAGCAGACTGCAGTGGTTCTCTCCAGTTAATGTGGCATCCTTATCCTTGTAATCAATGAGCGGGATATCCTCCATACCCCCCAAAAGAGTAGCCATGATTTTTTCAGCTGATTGTGACACCTTGAACTCCTTAGGGTGTGGTGTGCCCTTTTCACACCCCTGTGTAGACTCCTGCTTTGACTCAGGCTCATGATGATGATCCAAGTTTCATCTGTAGTAAAAATCCAGTTTAAAACTTCATCTTTATTGTCTCCACAGAGGTCCAAATACTGGCATAAGCATTCAACATGCTGTTGTTTTTGAAGCAGTGTAAGCATTCGTGGTCCCCGTCTTGCAGTGACTTTTGACAGCCTTAGATGCTGATGGAGAACATTCAAAGTGGTCATAGGTGACACTCCAACCATTTCTGCAAGCTGCTTTTCATTCAGGCTGGCATCTTCCACTACAAGTTTTTCAACGTTTTTGACAATGTCTAAGGAAGTGGCCTCAACAAGGCGTCCTGGAAAGAGATTGTCTTCAATCAGCTTTCTGCTTTGTTTGTAAAGGCTGTGCCACTTGTAGACCATGGATTTCCCAGGGCAACAGTCCCTGTCACTGCTAACATCTCTTCCAAAATGATTTGAGATGTTTTTCCTTGCTTTGTGAGCAACTTACTGAAGGTATGAAATTTAATTTTATCCATCCTAGGCGTTTTCTTTATGTTTGATGTGCTTCTTCGGGGATATCTAAAAGAACACGGACTCAAGTAGGCTGAAATCTGGCACAAATACTAATAATAAGTCACACAATCAAACTGTGTACCCTGCTACTCCCACTTTTCTGATGACTCTCCCACTCTGCGAATTTCTTGACCACCCTGCACGACTAACCTCTTTAAATGGCTGATATAAGCCTCTGTGGGATCTCCCTTTCTCCCTTTCCAACCTCATTTCTATCCATTTTCTGCTTTGAATTCTGGCTATACTAGACATTTATGAGTTCCTAAAACCCCTTAGGCTATCTCTTGTCCCTGGGCTTTGAACATAGTTTTACCACTTTCTAGAACTTTCTTCCCACATCATCCCCTTTTCAATTGTCTCTTTTCAGTTAACTTGTATTTACCTTAAACATTTCAGCATCAGCTTCACTTTCTCAGAAAAACCTTCTACGAAAGATCCTCTGTCCCACCAGGGTTGGGTAGAAGATCCTTACAGTACCCTATACTTTATCTTTCATGAAAGCCATCACTTTTCTTATGATTTGTTTAAATATCTGATACTATCGTGAAGGTAGGAATTGTATCTACCATGTTAACAGTTCCTAACACAATGCTTCACACTTAGTAGATAATCAATGAATATTCGATGAGTTAATGAAGAAATTACTTCAACTATGCCATTATAATTATGTAATTTTAGAGAAGAAAAAATGTCCTTAGAAATAACTGAATCCTGGGGAACTGGAATGGTTCCGTGGGTTAAGCACTTGCTTTGCAGCTCTGGGGACCGAGGATAGAATCCTGGCCCCGGCCCATGGGAACCCATATTCTGAACTGGGGTTGCTTTCCATATGGGAGGCCCCCAGTTTGGTTTTTGCTTCCCCCCCCCACCCCCCGCTTCAGCCCCTGGTTTGAGTAGACATACCTCCCCATGCGGGAGGCCCTCAGCCCAGTTCCGACCCTGCGCAGCCCCTGCCCACCTGTGTGGAACAAAACCATGTCAAACACTAATGAAGTTCAACTATGGAGACTGCTCTGGGCCTTCCCCCTTCTCTCTGTCTCTGTCTGTCTCTGTCAAAAACAATAAAAGAAATATTTTTAAAAAAATGACCAAATCCAATCATTTATCTTATGAATAAAGAAGGTAAATGGTTTGTTTAGGAAAAATTATACAGTTTCTCACAGTTACAAAGTATTTTAAGCATAATAAGTAGATAAATGAGTGAGGGAATATGGTAAAAGTATACCTAAAATCTACCTCTAATTTTGAAATACTGGGGGAAGCTAGGCTGGCTCAGTGGGTTAAGCTCTCACTTTGCAGCCCCAGGGACTGAAGATTGAATCCCGGCCCCGGCCCATGAGGACCCACATGCTGAACTGGGGTGTGCTTTTCATGCAGGAAGCCCCTGGCTCAGTTCCTGCCCTGTGCAGCCCCCACCCACCTATGTGGAATGAAATCATGTCTAAAACTGATGACATACAATTATGAAGACTGCTCTGGGCCCTCCCCCTTCTTTCTGTCTCTCTCTGTCTCTGTCTCTGTCTGTCTCTGTAAAAAACAACAAAATAAATCTTAAAAAAAGAAATACTATCCTTGCAGATTCCATATAATTCCATAGACATTGATAAATTACCCCAGCTATAAGAAAATAATTACATCAGCTAATAACTTGGATTCTTATAGCCTTTTATAAATTCTATGTCAGCTTTCCACAAATATTATTTCTTAAGTTAATTCTCAATACATTCAACCACAATATATTTAATCTTCAAGCAGAATTTCTTGTCTCCTATAATAAGATCTGTATTTTCTCTCTGTACTTTTCATGCCAGGGTAATAGTGATCTCCCTTTTTTATTTGTTATTTAATAATATCTTCCTCCCCATTGATACAAAATGTTTGAATAATTTTTGCAGTACTGGAGACAGACTTATATACCATCTTCTCTATCCCAATTGGCAATTAGTTTAATATAAGAAATAAAAATGCTAGACTAGAAAATACTAAGTGCAAAAGTCGTTAGGAAGGTATAGAAGAACAAAGAGATATGAGACATATAGAAAATAAAAAGTTTATTGGCAGATTTAAATCCAAGTATATCACTAATAACATTAAGTTCTAATTGGTTAAGTTATACAATCAAAAGACAAAAATGTTCAGAGTATTAAAAATATATAAGATTCAAATAGAATGTGCTCTATATAGGAGAAACACTTCAGATCCAAAGATTCATATAGGTAAAAGTTAAAGGGTGGAAAAGACACTTTATGCAAATAGTAATCTTAAGAAAGCTGGAATGGCTACATATTAATATCAGACAAAAGAGGAAGGGTGGTGAAGAAATTTGCAATATGGGAGGGTTATCAGAAAGGTGGGAGTATTAGTGCACACAGTTTGATTGTGTGACTTACTATTAGTATTTGTACCAAATTTCAGCCTACTTGAGTCCGTGTTCTTTCAGATATCCTTGAAGAAGCACGTCAAGCATGAAGAAAACACCAAGTATAGATAAAATTAAATTTCACGCCTTCAGTAAGTTGCTCACAAAACAAGGGAACTACCTCAAACCATTTTGGAAGAGATGTTAGTAGTTACAGGGACTGTTGTCCTAGAAACTCAATGGTTTACAAGTGGCATAGCCTTTTCAAGCAAGACATAGAGTTGATTGAAGATGACATCCATTCAGGATGCCCTGTTGAAGCCATTTCCTCAGACATTGTCAAAAACATTGAAAAACTTGTAGTGGAATGTGACAGACTGAATAAAAAGCAGCTTGCAGAAATGGTTGGAGTGTCACCAATGACCATTTTGAATATTCTCCATCAGCATCTAAGGCTGTCAAAAGTCACTGCAAGATGGGGACCAAGAATGCTCACGCTGCTTCAAAAACAACAGCACGTTGAGTATTCATGACAATATTTGGACCTCTGCGGAGACAACAAAAATGAAGTTTTAAACTGGACTGTTATTAGAGATGAAACTTGGAGTCATCATTATGAGCCTGAGTCAAAGCAGGAGTCTATGCAGGGGTGTGAAAAGGGCACGCCACACCCTAAGGAGTTCAAGGTGTCACTATCAGCTGAAAAAAATCATGGCTACTCTTTTTGAGGGATACGGAGGATATCTGCTGATTGATTACATGGATAAGGATGCCACATTAACTCTAGAGAACCACTGCAGTCTGCTGAAAGAGTTCAAAGAACTGTGAAGGAGAAAAGAAGAGGAAAATGGACCAATGGGGTGCTGCTTTTGCCTGACAAGAACAATGTTGCGTTGGCTACTCTTCATGGCTGTGGCTTCCAAACCTTACACCACCCTCTCTACAGTCCAGACCTGGCTTTGTCTGACTATTATTTGTTCCTAAATATGAAAAAAAAACACCAAAACAGCTTCAACGTAAGTAATTTTCAGACAACGAATTGGTTAAAACTGCAATTTTGAGTACAAAAACAAAACTTTTTTTCCCTCAAGGGTATAAGTGCACTTATCAAAATATCTGAAAAGTATAGTTGGGTTATGGGTGAATATAATGAAAAGGAAAAATAATACATAGTTTTTTTTACCCTTCTTCCCCCTCATTTTACAAATTTCTTAACCACTCCAAGTAGAATTTAAAAAGAAAGAAAGAAAGAGAGACAGGGAAAGAGAGAGAGAAAGAAAGAAAGAAAGAAAGGAAGGAAGGAAGGAAGAAAGAAAGAAAGAAAGAAAGAAAGAAAGAAAAAAGAAAATTAAATATGGACACAATATAATGATAAAAGGGTCACTCAATTAGGAATATATAACAATTATAAATATATGTACCTAAATAACAAAGCCCAAAACACATTAAACTAAAACTGGCAGAATTGAAGGACGATATATAGACAATTCAATAATAATATTTAGAGATTTCAATACTCCACCCCACTTTTGCTAATGGTTAGAAATAAGTCAATCAGGGGATGCTAGGATAGCTCAGCAGGTTGAGCGCTTGCCTTGAAAGCTAGGTCCAGTGATTAAATCCTGGCCCTGGCCCTGGCCCATGCAAACTTATATACAGTACTGAATTTTGGTGCAACTGGTAACCACCAGGATGGCCGCGAAGGTTCTTGCCTCCCTTTCGGGAGGCCCCCAGTTTGGTGCCCTCCCCACACAGCCCCACATCCACCTGTGTGAAATGAAACTATGTAACAATTAATGATGTACAACTATGAAGATTGATCTAGGTCCTCCCCCCTTCTCTCTCTCTCTCTTTCTCTCACCTTCTCTCAAACAGTAAATAAATCTTTAAAAAAATAAAAGAGGAGAAGCTGGGATGGCTCAGCAGGTTGTGCTCGCTTTGCAGCCCTGGAGCCTGAGGATCGAATCCCAGGCCCAGCCCATGGGGACCCATATGCTGAACTGGGGTGTGCCCCCACTTCAGTTCTTGCCGGGACCTATGTGGGTGGCTCCTGGCCCAGTTCTTGCCCTGCGCAGCCCCGCGCCCACCTGTGGAGTGAAACTATGTGGAAAACTAATGCTGTCAACTGTGGAGACTGCTCTGGGCCCTCCCCCTTCTCTCTGTTTCTTTCTTTCTCCCCTTTTCTCTCCTATATATATGAATAAAAGAGGAACAGTACTTCCAGTCTCACAGTAATATAGAATATAAAAGTTAAAAGGATTATAAAGGAATACTATAAACAATTGTGTGCCTACAATTTAGATGAAATGAAAAAGTTCATAAAGACATAAGAAGTCTTAGAAAGACAAAAAGTAATCTAGGAAAAAATAGAAAATCTGAGCAGATTTTCAACAAATACAAAGATTGAATAATCTTTTTGATTGAAGAGTAATTTAAAAACTTCCCACAAAGAAAATGCCAGGCCCAGATGTCTTTACTGTTGACTTCTACCAAACATTTGAAGACTTATAAGAGAAAAATAAAGAATATATGTAAGTTCACACAAAAACTTCTACGTAATTATTAACAGCAACATTATTCAGAATAACCGAATTATGGAAACAACCTAAATGTCCATCAACTGTTTAAAAGATCAATAAAATGTGATATATCCATACAATGGAATATTACTCAACAATAAAACTGAACAAATCATTGATACATACTACAACAAGAAGGATCTCGGAAACCTTGTGCTAAATGAAAGAAGTCTCTCACAAAGACCACATCTTATGTGATTATATTTATATGAAATGTCCAAAATAAGAAAATCTACAGAGATTATTAGTTGCCTCGGGTGGAGGTGAGGCAGCTAGGGAATAATAGGGAGGAACTGCTAATGAATATAATAATGTTTCTTTTTGTAATGACAAAAATGGAATAAAACTGATTGTTGTAATGGTTGCATAACTCTGTGGCTATACCAAAAACATCGACTTGTACACCCTAAACATGTGAATCATATAGTATTTACAAGGGCTGGATAAATTTTCCTCCACTGTAAGAATTTTTTTTTGTTGTTACATTAGACATGTCTAGATATAACCAATTCTGCATAATCACATGGTATCTCTCCTCCATCATTCTTGACCTTGCACACACAGATGCTTATATTTTTCACCCAGTCCACATCAAAATGGAAGAGTGTTCAGATGCTTGGTTCAAACAGCATGCGGTTACTGAATTTGTAACAACAGAAAAATTTTTCCAATTGAAATTCAGATGAATGAAGCTGTTTATGGTGATCAGTGTGTTGATGTGAGGACAGTAAGACCCTGGGTAAGGCTGTTCATCTGTGAGCAAGAGGTGAAGTTTGCAGTGAAGACATGCTTTCAAAAACAAAACATTGATTTTTTTAAAGGACAGATTTCAAAAGCTAATACAGCATTGGCAGAAGTCTATTAAGGTGTATGTTTTGTAGAAAAATAATTGTGCAGCTTTTAAAGTAAGTGATGTAGGTATAGTTCTTTTTTATTTCATTAAAATATCTCTTCCCATCCATTTTCTATTTATGTGGAGGCAAAATTTATCAACCCTCCTCATAGATTATATCTTAGTAAAGAAATTATTAGAAATAACCATCCTCCTTATATGACACAAGAGTTCTAGAATAAGTAAAAGAGAAAGGTATTGAAAAGCAAAGTGATTGTGGTAGAGACACAGTGAACAAGACTTGTGGTGTGCCTTAAAATTTTAATAGAAATTCCTGGGTAGGAAACAGCATTAACAGTTCTAGCCAACTCAACTACAGGAGGTTTCTCCAGCCTAGTCCTAATGTCCAGCTATCTTTATCTATGGCCCCAGGTCAACTAGATATGCCTCTGTCCCTACTATTGGTTTGGCCAGTTAATAGGTATTTAACCTGATATATTAAAAGAATAATAATAATAACACTTTACCATTAATTTGCATTGCCTGATTTTGTTCTGGTCCTCTCAACAACCTTATCAGTTAGCTAAGACAGGTATTATTTTAATTTTCATTTTATAGATAAGAAGACTGAGGCTCCAAGAGTTTGTGGGTAACTAGTGCAAAGCCATGGGGAACTGAAACACAGAACGTTTGATTCCCAGATTAGTGTTTCTTATATTGTGCTGTTCCTACCTGCCTTTTTAATACACATTGATCATTCTCTATGATAGTGCACTATTTAGAGTGTTTGTAATTAAAAACTCATTAATTGCCGTCTGTGTTTTAATTGATGGGCTCTACTGATGTCAGAAACCACAAAATCACTGATTCATCAGATTGAGTAGGAGTCCAGTCAGCTATGGAATGTATTAATCCAACTCTGCAGACGTTACTAATATTTTCCTTAAGGAACATATCCTCAAAAAAAGATGAAAGCGGAAAGCTCAATGCTAAAGCAAAGTGGGAGGAACCCTGAATATCATTGAAATGTATGGCTACGTGTCACTTTTTCAGTAAAGCTTTCATGTCGTCTAGTGATGTCTTCTGCTTCTACTCTTTCTTTTTAACAGTATCATTGTTAAGTACATAATTGGCTCTCATTAAATAATAGATTATTGTCTCATTCCAACAAAGAGAATGTATTCACATATATTTTACATTAAAAAATTACAAGTTTAAAAAGAAAAAAGAAATGTGATCCTGAACATAACCTCTAAAACTAGGGCTATGTTTAGTGACTCCAGAATCTTCCTGACACTAGACAAATATTACTAAGAAATATAAAATATTCAAAGTTTGTGTCCCTTTTTTTAAAGATTTATTTTTGACAGAGAGAGACAAAGAGAAGGGGGAGGGCTCAGAGGGGTCTCCATAGTGGTACGTCTTTAGTTTTCCAATATAGTTTCACTCCACACGTGGGGGCAGGGCTGTGAAGGGCAGAAACTGGGCCAGGGACCTCCCACATAGAAAGCACGCCTCCGTGAGCTGGGGGCCTCCTACATGAAAAGTATGCCTGGGAATGGAGCTGAATCAGAGGGCCTACCACATGGGAAGCACACCCTATGAGAACTGAACTATGGGCACACCCAGTTCAGCTTATGTGTCCACACAGGCTGGAGCTGGGGCCAGGGCTGGGGCCGGGATTTGATCCTTGGACCCCAGGGCTGCAAATGAGCGCTCAACCCGCTGAGCCATCCCGGCATCCCTGTGTGTCTTTTTAACTGAGATATTTAATACTGTAAATTTGGAGCATTAATTTTTTTAAAGAAATTTCTTTAGATTATAATTGTACAGGTGAAAAGTGACATATGTGGTCATAGAAAGTTGATCTCTCTCCTTCCTGGAAAGCAAAGGAGAAAACCTGGAAGAGAAAACTTAATTTTATCTAAGCAGTGACTGAGAACATTCTATTTTTCCCCCCAGATTTGAAAATTAAGTTCCATTATTGAGAACCAGAAAAGATTACAACAGAGTGGCCCCAGCTCTGAGTAGGGGCTCCTAGCTTCTCCTTCCGCCTCTCCTAAAAAATATCTTTACAGAAATTTCATAAGGAGATGGGTAGAGGCTATCAACTACAGAATGTCTTGGCTATTGAGCTATTCCCTTTATACCAAGAGAAAATCTCCTTCTACAGGTTTTACAACCTGTGTGTTTTCCATCTTTATTTTAAATTTGACTTCTCCAGTTTGAAGGGAACTAAGGAATCTTCCATGGAATCAATTTGTAAAGTAGTAGATTGGTTTTAATTAATTATTATAACTCTAGATTTTGATGTCCAGATGAAGGTCGGTCCAGTTATCTATTGCTATAGAACAAACCATCTCAAAACTTAGTGGCTTAATACAAACATTTTACTATATCTCGTGATTTTGTAGGGCAGGGCTCAGGTGAGCAATTCTTCTGTCCCACAGGGCATGACAAAGATCATGTGATGGCATTCTGCTGGTGGATGAGCTGCTCTGGAGAATCTAAAATAGCATTATTCTTGTGTCTGGCACTTTGGTGGATATGGCCAAATGGCTTGAACCAACTAGTATTATTCATCGTATATCTAATAGGTGGTCTCAGAGTACTTGGAATGTTCACCTGGTAGCTCAGGACTCCCAGAGACTAAGAGAGCCAGCTAGAAGCAAGCCTTCTTATAACCTAGATTCAGAAGACTCAGGATGGCACTATGCTATGTGCTATTTGTTAGGCAAGTCACTAAGGCAAGCCCAGATTCACAGGGTGTGTTGTATTCGACCACCTCTTGGTGAAGGAGTAACAAAAAATTTGCCTCAATTTTTAGTCTACCATAAAGTCTGTAGCCATTGAGCACAGGTTGTGGAAAACAGTTCATTAAATGTCTATGGTATCAAAAAAGTAAAGATTCGCACACTCAATCTTCAGTCTGTCACCCCAACTCCATGTAGACTTAACCTCTGCAGTTCCTTAGAAGTAGTTCAGTGTGAATGTCCATTCTAGCTTTCCTCACCCATCCCCCCACAAACAAATTTTGATTCTTTGTTTAGCACCCTAAGCATCGTAGAGTCACCTAAGTATTGTCCTGCCTCCAAGACCCCTGCCTCAGACTCCCAGATAGACCTCAGTCCCACCTCAGAATTCCAGTCCTACGCTTGTTTTAAAAAAAGACCAAAACATACCAGTTCTCACAGTTCATGCCACTGAACTATTCTGGACTTATAAATGGAGCCAGCATACTCTGAGGATAAAGAGGGACACAATCTACCCCAGAGTGAAAATCTTTGTGGAACAAAGCTGTCAATAGATGAGGGTATTATTTACTGGCTTTTCTTTTGATAAATAATACAGGAGTACAATACATTTTTGATGTAATAGCAAATACTATAGAAGTATATATCTTGAACCTGAGTCAACTCATGTTGCCATAACAAAATACCAGAGGCTGAGTGACTTAAACAGAAATTTATTTTTTCACAGTTCTAGAGGCTGCAAAATCCAAGATCAAGGTTGCAGCATGGTTCTCTCTCCTGGCTTGCAGAAAGTGGGTTTGTCTTCACATGGCCTTTCCTCTGAGTGCACACAGAGAGAGTGAGCAAGCTGTCTGGTGTCTCTTCTTACAAGGATGCTAATCCTATAGGACCAGGACCCTACCTTTATGGCTTATTTAACTGTAATTACATTCTTAGAGGCCCCATTTCTAAATACAGCCACACTGGGGGTTACAGCTTGAATATATGAATTTGGGGGTTGGGGTATACAATTTAAATTAGTCCATAGCAGTGGTACAGAACAAAATCTTTAGGGCCCCCTTTACCTGCCCTCTTCTCAAACCCTGTTTTGTGCCTCAAATGCAGTTGTTTGAAAGTGACTAATCTTGGCACACCTGAGTGGCCAACACACTGCCCCAGTTCCAAGGGACTCTTCTCCAAGTAGAAATTATATCATTCAACTAAAAGCATTGGCGAAACAATGTGATTTTAGAGTATATCCAGCCAAAATGTAGCAGTCCTTAAAATCCATTCATTTTATTAAAATATAAAAGTAGTTGTTGATTTAATTCAACTGTTAATTTTAATTTTATAGTCAAAGAACTTTATAAAACGGAGGTGAAACAAGTTCTAATTTAAAAGCTATTGTCTTTGTTATAGACATGTCCTCAAAAGCAATTTAAGAATAAGCACATAATCATGACCGTATTCTTCAGGGGCAAAAGGAAATAGACTGTATGTGAAATATTCTGATAATAGAAGGTTAAGAATGTGCAAGTTTTACTAGGGGTATCAGAATCATTATTTAAGTCATCCCATTTCCCAACACCACTCTAGACTACATTAAAATCAATTAATTAATTAAGGTTAGCTTAAGCATCCTATATCTGAATCATGCAGTTAAATCCTCAATTTCTCCTTGGCTGTGCATACTTAGACTTTGAGCACATGGTTGATTCATTCATCCAATAATTTATTGAATGTCTATTCAATGCCAATTGCCTTGCTAGTGCTGAGATAATAAAGATCAATATGATACGGTCTCTGCCTGTAGGATGTTTAAATTTAAGTAAGGAAACACATGATGAGTTAATAGTTGCAACCAGAGGTACTGGCATTCGAATAATAGTTGGTCCAGCATATCAAGAAGCATAAAGCAAAGAGTAGTCAACTCAACCTCTTGGAGATATGCGTATAGAAGAAGCAACTCAAAATTATTATTAACAAATTAATCAGATACTATTTTCTTCTCAGATTGTTTCTCAGTGTCTTAACTTGCTCCCATGGGTCCTAATTGTAAAGACAGAATTTTATTAAAAAGCAAGCCTGCTGACACAATAAAAGCCCCCCTTTGCCTCAAGAAAATAAACAAAGACACATTTTATCAAATAAAGGTGCTTTGTTTGACAGCAATAGATGTATTTGCCAGTAGACAATGTACATGCATAAATGTCAAATACCATTTTAAAAGTGCATTGAAAAGCGTCGCTGCGGGCATGCTTACGATCACAGAGTCTGGCCACTCCTGACAACTGACTGGAATGTGAAATTGAAGGCTGATAATGAACAAAGGACACGTCAAATAGGAAGTTGGTGTATAGAAACACTTTAGTGCACAAACAAAGCATTAAAATACAATATAGCTAGCCAAATACCAGGGGGACGATAAGTCCACTGAGGTCATGAGTCAGTCAATTTTTTAGGCAGCTGGAGTGATTAGGTGCAGATTGTTATCAGATCAACTCCAATGCTTCTGGATTCCTGCCTTGTACCCTCTTATTACATTCAAGTCAAAAAAAAGAAGGAATTATGACATTTGTATATTCATGGGTTATTTTACCTTGTCACTCTAGAGAAAGGGAACATTATGCTGCTGGGTAAAACAAACATTCTCATTTAGCCATGGACTGTGTGGAGTGACCTGTCTTCAACACATCAAGCACTGAGGCTAGACCAAGAGTCAACTTGTCCGTAGGTGGCGTAAGACACTAGAGAAACCTGACCTCACGCCCTAGCTCCTAAAGATACAGACACCGAGGCTATGATTCCTAATGCAAGATGCAAATAGCGCAGTGGCATAAAAACAGGTCAGGGCAAATAGTTTAACATGATAACCAGACAAATGGTTAACAACTTTGTTTGGCAATAACCTCTGCTATGCTACTAAAGGTACGACAGATGGAGGAAGTTATACCAATGGGGTTTTTCCTCCGGTGTGCCATGTTTGTGGACCCAATCAGGTGGGGTTCTCGTTCTAGAGCTAAAGACTTGATGGCTTGGTTGGTCAATTAACCATTGAAACTAAGAAAAGCATAACCAAACAGAATTCCAGGAAAATATGTAGATGTGTATTATTGGGTGGCAGTGGGAACAGGGCTGAACTCGATGATTAAAAGCCCAAGCTCTGAAAAAAGTATCATGACCCTCCCTCCAACCATGCCATACATTGGTAAAGAAAAGGACAAGAATGCCCTGTATTATAATTTCTGCTCAACAATGAACTGAAGAGTAGACACTGAAATAGAGCAAGAAAAAAAATTACGGTAAAGTATATAATAATTATAAAGGAAGAAATAAACACTATCAATATTCGCAGATGATATGATTTTATATGTAAAAAATCCAAGAGAACCTACAAATAAATTATTTGAATTAAAAATGTTTTCACAAGGTTGCTACTTACAAAGTCAATACACAAAAAGCAATTGTGTTTTATACCAGCAACAAACAGAATATAAAATTATTAAAAAGATATTATCTTTAAAAAGAGATATTTTTAAAATATGCCATTTATAATAGTATCAAATAATAAGTTTTAAAAAACCTAGAAATAATAGGTGAGTAAGAATAAGATATTAATCAGAGAAATTAAAGAACAATAAAATTAATGGTAGGGTGCTAGGCTCATGGATTAGAAGTATTAAAATTGTAGAGATGTTAATTTTCCCTAAATTAACCTAGAGAGTCATAGCAATTTCAATTAAAAGGCTTTTTTTCTTTTTAATTTAGGTTTTAGTAAATCTGAAAAATTCTAGTCACAAGAAAAAAAAATTGTAACTATGTGCAGTGACAGATATTAACTAGACTTCTTGTGGTGATCATTTCACAATGTATACAAATATTGAATCATTATGTTGTACACCTGGAATGAATATAATGTCATATGTCAATTATAACTCCATTAAAAACTAAAAAGTTAAAGTATTTGTTTGTTGTTAAAATGAATATTTAGAACCTGACAATCTGTACTAAAATTCATTTGGAAATGCAAAGGCTAAGAGTAGCCAAGACACTTTTGAGTAAGATGAGAGGACTTGTTCTATTAGAATTAGGACAGTGCAATATTAGTGCAAAAACTAAAAAAAACAAACATGAAGTATAATATAGAGCTCAGGAAACAATTCACATCATATGGCAAAGATAGCACTAGTGGGCAGTATTTTAAAAAGCAGTCTTTCCAATTAACAGTTTTAGAAACTTGAGTATCCACATGAAACTAACCAATAGTTTCACCAAAATCAATTTCACATGGATCCTGGAAATGGAGAAACAGCTCTTACAAGGACAACCCTCCCATGGATAATAATAATAACCTTGGGAGAAAATATAGAACACAATTCTGAATGCCTGGAGAAAAATTACAAAAAAACAGAAATGTGAGGGGACAGACTTGGGAAATGGGTACAGCCCTAGAGGAACGTCCACCTTGCTGAAGTTTTTACCTGTAAAATCTTTTGTACATGTCTAACAGTAAAGACAAATAAGAATACCTATGGTAGCCAGTACACGTGGTTCAAAACTGGAAACAGAGAGAATAATAAGCAAATATACAGTGGTATATTCACACCATTGACTATTCGATGGCATCTAAGATGAATAAACTCAATGACATGCAGTAATACTGTGTCTAAACAATATAATTAAATAAAAAATTTCATCAATAAAAATTATATACAAAAGTTTTAAACTTATAAAAGCTTTCATATGTTAAAAATAAAATAAAAACATACTTTTAAAAGATACATATAGTTTAAAAACGCTATA
Organism: Craseonycteris thonglongyai; assembly: GCA_004027555.1. Classification (NCBI taxonomy): domain Eukaryota; kingdom Metazoa; phylum Chordata; class Mammalia; order Chiroptera; family Craseonycteridae; genus Craseonycteris; species Craseonycteris thonglongyai. The sequence continues at coordinate 17,311 of PVKE010011056.1, forward strand.
TGGCTAAATAAAATATCAAGAGAATGGAAATGGTTACATTGTGTTAGGGGAGGCAAGTATATACTTTACTGAGATCATTTGTTTTGATATACATATACCAGATTTATTTGGGGCAGTAGATGCATAGGGTACTTGTAACATTATTAAATAAATAAATAGGCCACTGATGGAGCAATTATAAGAGTGCATCACAAATCAGGAATTGTGATTCAACCAATTTTGTGCACTTGGAGTTCAGAAAAGTAGAAAGTGGGGAAGCCGGGATGGCTCAGCGGGTTAAGCACTCGCTTTGCAACCCCAGGGACTGAGGATCAAATCCTGACCCCAGCCGGTGTGGACCCATATGCTGAACTGAGGTGTGCTTCCCATGAGGGAGGCCCCCAATTCAGTTCTCGCCTCCCCCACCCCTGGTTCGGCCCCTGGCTCAAGGGAGCATGCCTCCCATGCGGGAGGCCCCCAGCCCAGTTCCCGCCCTGTGCTGCCCCCGCCCTGTGCTGCCCCCGCCCACCGGTGTGGAATGAAACCATGTTGAAAACTCATGAGGTACAACTATGGAGACTGCATTGCGCCCTCCCCCTTCTCTGTCTCTGCATCTCTCTGTCTCTGTCAAAAACAATAAAATAACTCTTAAAGAAAAAGGAAAGTAGAAAGGGATGAGGAAGAGAAGGAAAGAAGGAAGGAGAGAGAGAGGGTGGGGTGAACAGCTAGGGTTGGAGGAACAAAAAGACTGAGATTAGAAGTCATTGATAAGAGACATCCTTTTCACAGCCCTTAGCTATTAGAGATAGGGTAGGGGTGGGGTTCCTTCAGGACTGGCAATTGTTCAGTGTCTGCAGTGGGAGGCCCACAGCATTGAGAGAGAGTGGATTGCCACTGAGACCAAACCTGTGCTGACAACCACAGGACTGTGAGACTCCCTCTGGTGACTGAGGTATTGTTGTTGTGGGTTTGGAACTCATGATTGGAGAGCTTGCCATTGGGCACTCCCTCAGAAAGGGAGTGGGGCCCTGAATGAGTCATAGAAGCTTGAGGAAGTAGGTGAAATTGAGAATCTGAACCAGGAAGGGGCTGAGCCTTCTCTGGAGTAAAGGTGGTGAAGAACATTAGCTTAGTTCAAATCCCATTTCTTCTGCTTTTGGTTGTGTGACTTTGGGCAAGTAACTTAATCATCTGCTCTAAGGTTCAATTCCCCCATCGCAAATTGAGGTAACTCTTACCGCATAAGAGTGTACCTAAAAATTAAATGAGATAAGGTACGTGAAAGATATGGTATCTAAAACTCAATAAATGATGGCTCTACTGTTCAGCAAATGAACTCGGAAGCAGACCTATTCTTAGATGGGAAACTGCATCTGGCAGGGCTTTCTGGAAGTTGGATGGGAGAACAGCCAGCCAGAAGAACTTGTAAATTTGGAAGCGTGGTTTATTCACCACCCTGCAGGAACACTTAAAGGGTATTCCCTTGCTCAGACTTATTCTTTCTCAAAATCAACCAGAGCACGTGCAGTGGTGAAATTTCCAAGTAACTCCACCCTACCAGAATCTAGTCTACTTATCTGGTTAGAGGGGATTTTCATTACAGAGGCCACATGATATGATGACTGTCCAACCCTCCTCATTCACTCCTGGGTTTGTTCATGGCTAGCTCCCTTCCACATAAAAAAAGCACTTGTCCCCCAGGGGTAGGTAAATCTCTCCAATACTTCCATGGGGTTCTTGAGATCTGAAATCGGTATTGAGATCTGAAATCTGTATTTTGTTAAGTTGTCTGTCTTGGTTATTTGTATTGTCATCTTTCCCTTAGGTGCTTTTGGTGGGGGAGAAGGTAGTGAGAAAAAGCTGTTTTGTTTTTTGGTTAGTTTTTTTTTTTGCTCTGTCATAGAAGTAAAGCTCCTTTTGAAAATGTCAGCATAAAAAAGAATGAGAAAAGGTGTCTCTATAATGGACCTATATAGTCCCAGTTCCCAAGGATGGCTGGAACAGTAAGAATAAAGGGAGAGAAATCTCAAAAAGGTGAAAATTTAGTAACCAGTAAAGAGCTACCTGTCTCCGTTGCCATGGCTATTGATTCAACTCCTCGCTGGCTTTAGGTAGACCAGTAGACCATGGTTTGGGATCTGTTTCCCCTTTGGGGGGCTGATAGGAGTGGAGCTGGTAGTAGAACTAGGGAGCTCGAGGACTAGGACTAGAGAACTGTGACAACAGCCTAAGGTTGGCTTTTGTCAGTTTGCTCATTTCCTCCGACAAACAGGCTGCATTGCCCTTCCCTGCCCCTATGAAAGCTTATGAATTCTTTCACTGCATTTGCTTATGACAAGACCCCCCCGAGTTCTCTGACTATAGGGGCCTGCTCTCTGCCCCAGGTATGATGACTCAGCCTCCACGTTGAGGGCATCACCTTTATTGCCCAATCACTTCCATGTGGCTTACCACGGTCATAGAAAAATATGACCTGGCTGGGTAAAAATCCAGCGAGAAAGTGGAGACAGGAAGGATGGAGGAACTGCGACCCCTTGTCTTCCTTTAGGACTCAAAAATTCTCCCCCTTTATAGAAGAGAAAGAGTAAGAAAGCCAGTCAGTCTGGTGTTGCCAAGTTATATTCTTTTATTTCCTAACAACCTCATTGCTGCCTCCTAGTGAACGTTCTAGAATATAAAAAAAAAAATACGTAATCATTTACTGGGACAGATTTAAGGGGGAAGAGAAGAAACTGAATTTACACAGACTCACAAACTTTTTCTGAGATAGTGACTGTCTCTCTGTTTCTGATTAGATATATTTATGAGCATGGGTATTACTATGACCACAAGGAAAATACAGAGTCCACACAGACTGATCAAGATCCACTGCCCTCTGAGTACTTGCAATCAAGTGTTGACAATATAAAGCCCAATGAACTTATAATTCTCTTCCAATATATTTTTCTTTCATTCTTCACACATACAGACCATTCTCTTTTCTATGTCTTGGTATTTTCATCTTTAGGTAAAATGTGTATAGGAACAACAATATAGCATTCTATCAAGTCAAAGATAAAATCTGTGGAAATCAAAACTGACTTTGTATTTAGGTACAGAAGAAAGAGAATGGCATGAAAACTTACTTTGTGAAAAGCTCAGTCAGATTCAGGCAGGAGTGACAGCAGTGCCCACTGCCTCCCTTCCACACATGGCTTGTTGTCAGGGCCTTGCCTTGGTTGGTAAGGGCGTAGGCCAAGATTATTGATCTCCTTAAAAACTGACATTGAAAACTGTATCTCTGCTATTTTGAAATGTGTGAAATTTTATTTGGTGACTAGACAAACAGCCACTTTCTTTATAGGTATGAAAGAGCACGTTTGTTCTGCACAGTTTAACATTCTTCGACTTAAGAACTTTCAAATTTTGTTTATTTATTATCACTAAACAGGTGATGTTGCACAATATATAAAACTGTAGCTGAGGGAGCTTACATATTTTATTTTCTATTATTGCACATATAACCACACATTCTTTTCCATGGTATTAATTTATTCCAATAGTTTTAAACTTAATTTTGAAAAGAGCATTATAATCTAACTAATCAATATAAATATCATTTCTCTCAATCCTTATCCTTTTGTATATGTCAAGATAATTTTTATGATTAGATTCAAGTTTATTGATAATGTTTAGCGATTAACAGTTTTTCATATCTTGCATTCCCATACATATATGTTCTTTCTATAACAGTGTATAGTGTTTTTGTCTCAAACCTACTATACATGTTAGTAAGATAAAAGCTTGGGGAGGATAATTTTGTAGTTTATCATCACAAAACAGTATATTTAATATTCTAGTCTACATAATTACACCTGCTGGTGTTTTCATTTTGCTCCACCCAGAGTATGTGAATGACAGTGTCTTTTTAGAGCCTGTAAAAGAATTTGGTTCTAGAGAAATCAGTCCAATTGTTTGAGCAATACAAGGGCATAACTGATACAAAATAAACATTTGTAAATGTGTTATCTTAAGAAAGAAATCAGACTCCTATACATTTCATTGCTGACTGACATTTCTGTACGTTACAAGGCAACTAAAATTAAAGCGACAGTCACTATTCTTTTATTGTAATGAGCAAGAAAACAAGGCTGACTTTTAAATAAATCTGATGACCTAAAACAGTTTTTAAGTTCCTAACTATAATTATTGCTTTGTGTCTGTGTGTCTGAGTTGAATATATATAGCAGGGAAGATGTAAAGAGTTAACTGCGTATAGAACTTCCTACTTGCACACACCACAAGCTAGCTCAAATCCAAACTGCCAAAAAAAGAAGGCAAGCAAGTTCTCCCTGAAGGGCAGGCCAACTTGTGAATAAAACCTCCAAACTGATCATGTTATAAGTATGCTGCAGCATACCAAGAAGTGAGGAAAACATGCAAACAAAATTATGCAGTTTGATTTTTGCATTGTCAATTATAAAGAAAAAAAACTGCTCTTACTAAAGAAGATCGTGTGTAACAACAGATATATTCCAATATGGCGTGGTTAGTATGTTTTACTTTTTTCTTTCAGAGAAACAATTTATACTTATTCATCTTGAACACCAGTCTCTCTGCATTTGAGATTCTGTAAGTTAACTGTACCTTAAAGAGATCAACATATAGACTATATGTTGACACTCAGAAATTTGAAAAGGCTGAATAGTCAGCCAAGGATGCCTACTCAGCCTACGCTAGCTCCTTTTCGAAAGGGTTGTCAAGAGCTCGCTCAGTTGGTCCCTCCTCAGTTATTTTCACTCCACTACCTCTGGCTGGGTGCATCACCAGTGCAAGAAAATGCGGGAAGCATTGGTTGCAAGTAACATCTGGACCTCCAAGGAAAATGAGCACTTTCTTGCAAGGAAAAGTCCCCAACATTTTCTAGAGTGAGACCCCTCTTCCTCCGTAGTTCGCGAGGCTCTCTCCTTGGTGCGCGACTCCTTTCTCCGGGCAGAGGATCCCAGAGCCGCAGCCAGCGCTGATCTCGCCGGCCAGGGCAGCCCGGAAGACACCGAAGTTGCCAGCGCCAGGCAGTGCGCAGACTCTGCGACGCGTTCCAGACTCTCCACTCGCCCAAACCTGCTCTCAGGAGAAAAAGGGGTGGGAGGAGGAGTATGGAGGGGGCGGTGGGGAGCCTGTTTAATTCGAGGTCCTAAGGGTGTGGGAGCGGGAGGAGGCTTCTCTGGTCCCTCCTCCCTCCTGAAGTCCTGAGCTCCACCTCCTCCGCATGCCCCCAGATATACACACTCTCAGCCGGGGCTGGACATGCACACCCAGCGCCGGCTGCAGGCGCGTGCACATGCAGGTAGCTACACTCACCTGAGCCCGTGCCCAGGGCTCCTGCTGCGTCGGGATCCGAGGAGTGGCAGCCTGTACTGCGGTACCCGGGGAAGCGGGAGCAGCCCCAGCGCGGACCTGCGAACTGAGGTGACTACGCGGTTTCCTTAAATTCCCTCCTCCAGCCCCTTCACCTCCGCGCCTGCTGGGTTCTGGCCCGAGAACCCGGGAGAGAGGGGCCCCGGCTCGGCGAACTCGCGGGCGCACGCTGCGAAGCAAGCGCGGCGAGAGGGGCGCGGCGGCGGCGGAGCGGAGAACTTGGGCGAAGTTAGTTTCAAGTGCCGGGCGGCAGCCAAGAAGAGCGAGGAGGGGACGCGGCCGGTCCCCGCCGCGTTGAGACAGCGCCGCCCGGCGCCCCACGGCAGCTCCGATCGGCCGGCACTCCTGGAGCGGCTCGGAGCCAGCGGAGCCGGCATGGCCCGGGGGACGGCGAGACGCAGCGCCGTGGCGAGCCGTGAGGATCTCCTCTGAGGCCCGGCGACCCCAGGCGTGATTAAGCCCTCGTCCAAACTCCTTCCCCGACCGTCACCTGGAGAGGAAGACTCGCGAGGCACGTCCTGGGGGCGCGGAAAGCTCCCCGCCCTCCCATCCCCCGCACCGATTGGGGAGGTTCCCATCAGTGCACCCTGCCCCGAGTCTGGAAGACCGGCCGGTGCGGCTGTATTTGTGTTGATATCCATTGCTGTGCTCTGCGTTCCCGCGGTGCGCCCGGACCCTCCTCCCCCTCCCCCTCCCCCACTTCCTCCGCGGCCCCTCCCCCCCTCCTCTCCCACCCCCATCGGCTACTGTCAAATGAGAAAGTCACTGAGAAGAACCCAAACACTCCTGCCGCCGAGAGCCCCCTTTGGCACTTGGCAGCACGCGGCGGCGGGCTCCTCGACTCAACTTGGTGGAGCCTCCGCGGCGCAACTTTCCACGCTACTGTGCAGTTAAGAGAGACAAGAGCGAGGGGGCGAGCTCTGCCGGACGGCGGCTACCTGCAGGGAATTCCCACGCAGACGCCCCCGGAGAGGAAAGAACGAGAAGGGCAAGCTGCTACCGCGGGGCTGGGGGCAACTCCTTGAAGTTACCGTGTCCTGGAGAGGATTTGTGTGCAGCGCTCGGCCGGAGAGATCAGGGCAGCCCGGGGCACGGCGCGGCCCTGGGCTGGTCCCCCGGCCCCCTCCTCCCGGGCGGGAGCGACGCCAGGGCGCGAAGTGGGGCACGGCCAGAGCGGGCCGAACGGGTCCCCGCGGGCAGCCAACATTGATTTCCTCCGGGCCGAGAGCGACGGCCCCGGCGGCGGCGGCGGGCTGCAGCCGCGGCACGGCGAGAGCATGTCCAAGCCGGTGGACCACGTCAAGCGGCCCATGAACGCTTTCATGGTGTGGTCGCGGGCTCAGCGGCGCAAGATGGCCCAGGAAAATCCTAAGATGCACAACTCGGAGATCAGCAAGCGCCTGGGCGCGGAGTGGAAGCTGCTCACTGAGTCGGAGAAGCGGCCGTTCATCGACGAGGCGAAGCGCCTGCGTGCCATGCACATGAAGGAGCACCCCGACTACAAGTACCGGCCGCGCCGCAAGCCCAAGACGCTGCTGAAGAAAGACAAGTTCGCCTTTCCGGTGCCCTACGGCCTGGGCGGCGTGGCCGACCCCGAACATCCGGCGCTCAAGGCGGGCGCCGGGCTGCACGCGGGCGGCGGCCTGGTGCCCGAGTCCCTGCTCGCCAACCCCGAGAAGGCGGCCGCTGCGGCCGCCGCCGCCGCCGCGCGCGTTTTCTTCCCGCAGTCGGCCGCCGCCGCCGCCGCCGCCGCCGCCGCGGCCGCCGCCGGCAGCCCCTACTCTCTGCTTGACCTGGGCTCCAAGATGGCAGAGATCTCGTCGTCGTCCGGCCTCCCGTACGCGTCGTCGTTGGGGTACCCGACCGCGGGCGCCGGCGCCTTCCACGGCGCGGCTGCAGCGGCTGCAGCGGCCGCCGCGGCCGCCGGGGGGCACACGCACTCGCACCCCAGTCCGGGCAACCCCGGCTACATGATTCCGTGCAACTGCAGCGCCTGGCCCAGCCCTGGGCTGCAGCCGCCGCTCGCGTACATCCTGCTGCCCGGCATGGGCAAGCCACAGCTGGACCCCTACCCCGCGGCCTACGCCGCCGCGCTATGACCCCGCGGGGCCGCCTTTCGAGGACCTGTGTGCACACGTGTACATATGTATAGGTACGAGCTCTGCGGCCTCGCCGGACGCCCTCCCACGACGGGGCCCCTGTTTGTATGTAGTAAGATGTATAGGTGCCAGGCAGAGATGCCAGTCGGGACGCGAGTGAACAAGAGAGCGAGTGTGCGTGAGAATTCACAGGATCATTGCAGACCTGCACTTCGCAGCCAGCTTTAAAGAGAGCAGTTGTATCTTGCAGCAGTGGGTGTTTGTTTTGCACTTCCGAACCTGTTGCGTTTTGGCCCACAGAGGTGGAGGAGTAACTTTTTGACACGTTGGGTTCTCCTGTTTTGTTTGTTGGAAGTTTATTGTCGGTTTTGTTTTTGTTTCTCATCCTCCCCCCTCCCCCCTTTTGCCCCCCCCCCCTGGTCTGTGTTGCATGCACTCTGTTCAAAAGTTAGGTCTGAAATGGCTGGCACAAGGGAAAAGCTGATCTGTGTCATTATTTTCTCGGAGCAGAATGGCTCTGAGCAACCTTGCTCCCTATTTGTACTATTTGAACTTTGCAAATCTCTGTTCTTTCAAGCAGAACCCCCAGACTGGGTCCATTCTTGACCAGTGACCGGCTCGAATCTGGCCTTTTGTATGTGAGATGATCACGGTTTCTTTTGTTTATCACGCCATATGCAAATCAGAGCAAGAGTTCTTTCTCAAGAGTAAGGAATGCAAACAAGAAATATGTGTGAGATGAAAAGTTGTCAATTGGTTTTTCTCCCTAAAAAAAAGGAAGAAAAAAAAAACCCCCCAAAAAACTACTAGAAGTCACCCTGAGTCCACTCTCTTGGATTTCTGACACAGTTTACAGAAAATGCAAAGGCCTGTTCCAATTTTCCTCTTATGGCTGCATTCACCTTAAGATTGTAAATGTGTATATGTCTGTGAAAACATAGAATCTGAGAATGTGTTATTTACGTTGTCCTAAATTTGAGTCGGTTTTAGACTCTAGAGCATTTTGAGCACATGTTAAAGTTATCTTTTAAAAATTGCGGGACTATTTCAGAATCGCAATTTTATCTATGATTGAATCAGACTTTTTTGTCTGAGTGGTAATTATATATTTATTATTTAGCAAAACTGGAAAAAAAAAACCCAGAATTGTTTTGACAGATGTCTCTTGTTTTCAGCTAGCATTCTCCACAACTTGAACCGTTTAAATGTGTTTTGGAGTTCCCTCCCTAATTAGCTTATTTTTTAGATCATCTGCAATTGATTTGCAAATTACGATAAAACACATTTTAGAGGAAAGAGCCTTCCTCAATTATAGCTTTTTTCGTTCCTTTTTAAAATGTATATATTTTAACTAATGTTTGTGAATGAAGTTGGCTAACATGTATTTAGTTTCACTTTGGCTTTATGTAATATAAGGTTTTAAAAAGTTTTAAGTATTGGTTTTAACCTTCATGTGTAAATGGTTTTCTTGTGTGATCTTCTAATTTAATATTAGACGTCTAAACTATATCTGTAAATTAGAATCCGACTATCACTCTGTTCATTTTTTTGAACAAAGAGTTAAATAAAGCCTGAACCAGGGAAAAGAGAAAATCCTCTATTTCTTGTTGAGTTCCTAACAAGATTTTTATCTGAATTGCCCTTACGTGCCTAGTCCAGGTGAAGTGTAAGGTATCCTCCAAAGGCAGCCTTTGTTTCACTTTTGAATAGATTTACTAGGAAATCTAAATCAAGCCATTGTTATTCAGAGCCAAAAACCTGATTTATCACATTTTTTAATCGTGAATAGGAAAGAAGATTAAAAAAAAAAAACAAAAAAAACCCCAAGTAGTTGTATTATCTTGGGGGGGAAAAAAAAAAAAGGCATTCATGAACTAGTAGAACAGAGCCCATTGAAAACATCCAGACCGTTCAAAGCATTTCACTAGTTTCCAGTAACATTTTAAGAGGGAAAAGTTGCCTGACCACTTTATCTTACTAGGAGAGCCTGAGCCCCACAACTAAAGTCAATGTAATTTTTTCATGTATCTTTGGCATATTCCTTAATTACACCTTAAGCCTTTATTTATTTATTTATTTATTTTTGGAAAAAATAGTCACTGCTAACAACATTGTACAATTTTTGGGCTCTTTAGGGCTCTATTCTGTCATGCATATGGCATTAAAATAGAAATATAACAAATTCTAATGGAAACTGTTGAATTTCTAGAACTAAACAAATTTTCACTAGAAAAAGTGTTTGAAGTCATAAAGGATTTTAAATTTAGTAAAGAAAGTACAAGACTGTAATAATATCAAAGAAAAAGATTGAGAGTAGTCTTTATCCCCCCCGCCCCCCCCACCCCCCCCGAGTTAGAAATCCTCTTGATACAAGACTAAACTAGTCCTAACCTTGTTCCCCATTGACAGACACCGTATCTGGAGCTGCACGTCTTTATAAGCAACACAACTCTTTAATGTCATTGTTTTTCCCCAACGGAATCATATTTTAAAAACCATGAAAATTTTGGAAATGTGAGAAATAGGCTCTGCTGGTTTGACCCTGATTCACTAATTAAAACGATCCTTCTCCTGTTATTCCCCAAGCTCTTTGCAATATTATAAGTTAATTCATATGGTTCTAAGCGATTATGCAAAACTAATTTGGACTGTCCAGGGGTAATTATCCCTGACACGGTTAATTAAATCCTTTCAAGCCTTCGTCTTTGCCTTTTGTAGCAGCCCATCACTTCTCAACACGGAACTTCCTGCGGCTCACTGGAAATCACCCCAGCCCTAAATCTTAGTGGCCTCCCTGAGCCTTCCAACTCGGCCCCACTGGCCCCAGGATTCCCCGCCCCCTCGCGCCCCCTCCTCTTTTCCCAAAGATCAGCGTTTTCTGGGAGCAGTGCTCTGGAGTGTTGATGAATGAGGAGGAGACTAGAAAGATAAGGTGGGGAGGGATGCCTGGGGTGAGCACACAGGGTTACATCGCCAACAGATTGTGCGGCTGTTTAAGTCCACAGGCTCACAGGGGGGTGACTAGTTTATCACCCCCTTACTCCAGTGGTCTTGCTAACCGGTTGAGTCTGGATAAAGCAAGACTGCCTAACTAAGTAAGGGAGCGACTCGGGCCAGAGGGCGTGGAAAAGGCCAGGTGTGTAAGCGTCTGAAAGTGACCAACAAGTACAGCGCTGGGACTAAACCAAGAGCTGCTGCGGGCTCGAAATCTAGCTCTATACCTCCATACATCTCCTTCCCTCCCATTCCTTCCTCCCTTCCTCACTCCCTTCTCTTCTTTTTGTTCTTCTTTCACTTTCGTTTCTTTTTAAGGTTTTAAAAAGCCACACTTCGTCGGTAGTCACGGTTGCCTAAGGGCTCTAAACAGGCTGCGTGCTGGGGGGCCGGGCGTGCAGCTTTCCGGCTTTGCGCAAACAGGTGGAATTGTTCTGTTCAGCAGTGAAGACCGGAGCTGGGAGACGCAGCCCTGCGAGGAGTGGCCTCCAGGCCGGCGGGGAGTTGGCCGCTAGTGCCACTTCACTTGACAGTTCCCATCCACGCACCCCTTCAAGGAGCTGGGATAAGACGGCGCGGCGCTCCGTCCCAGCCCCGGCTGCGGGCGGAGGATGGAGCGAGGATTCCACGGTCTTCCTGGAGCCGACAGGGCGGCGCCAGCCAATCAGCGCGCGGCTCGGCGCCGCCGCCGCCCCGGCCCGTGGAGTTGTTTGCAACTCGCCAGCCCGAGTGTCCGCGTCGTTCCCGCGCCCACGGCCCAGCGCAGACGGCGCGATCCAAACTTTATTAATCTCTCCCCGCTCTTCCTCCCTCAGCCCAGGGCATCTCAAAGGTCAGCCCTCTTCTTTTAACAGACTGATATTATTAATTCACTGACAATCCTGCCCCCACCCCGTTCCTTTCTATTCTCTTGCAGGAAAAAAAAAAAGGGGGGGGGGGTGAAAAGAGCTTTTTTTTCTTTTTTCTTTTTTCTTCCTTTTTTTTTGTTCTTCAGTGGGAGCGTTTAGACAGTCGAGGAGGTTTTGTCCGGGAACAAAACGCAGGGTTGGGAGGTTTTGTGAGAGTGTTGTTTGTTGAAGTGGAGCTAAGAAAAAGCGGCGGCTTTCTCTTCATTGTGAAGAAACCAATCAGTGGTATTTGGAAAACTGTTAGCATTGTGCACTTCTTCTGTGTCCATTGTGAGGCGTTTCTTTTCACAAGGTTTTTTTTTCAGCCGATCCAGCTGGCCGGAATGAATAGCGGTGCAATGTGTACACGCTTTGTCCCTGCGGCCTTCAAGTAGCCCCCATTGAATAGACTCAGTTGACACTGCGTGACAGTGAAACAACATAATAAAAAATACATGAGCCCCTGAATAGGAGCAGGCGCATAAATAAATAAAATGGGTGACCAAAACTGGATAAACTGAATGACAAAACGGTGAAAGGGGAACAAAAAGATATTTAACACGCTAGATTAGCATTAGAATGCGATCTACAAGGCAGAACAATTGATGAATAGGTTTACCGGCCAAGAAAGAAATGGACTAAATGCCCTTTGAATAGATATGCTTTTTGCAAGGGCATTGAATAGATATGCTTTTTGCAAGGGCTGAATGGGAAAAGGTAAAGATGAAGCTATGCAAATGAGCGGGGGAACTTTTTATATGTATTCTTGAAACACACACTGCGGGAGGAGAGTGCAGCCTCCGCATGTTTATAGAAGCAATAATTGCCATTATTAGCATTGTCTGCAGCAGATAGGAATTGAACAGGTTGGGATAATAGACAGTAGCGGTCATTCTTTTAACTATTGGTCATCTGCTACTGGAAAAAGAAACAAGAAAGGGAAGGAGAAGTAAAAGTTATGCACAAGTTGTGTTTCTTGGGTCCATTGGCCCAGCGTTGGAATCTGCGGAGCAGCGAGGCTGGCGCTTCCCAGAGCCGTGCTGGGCTTACAGCATATTCCAGGGAGCCCGCCCTTAGGCTCAGGATGTGAGGCTTGATTTCCACTTATGCTGCGGTTCTCAGAGTCTAATACAGTGTCTGTTACATACTAGAGACAGAACGAATAGTTGTGGAATGAATGAATGAATGTGGGAACCCCTATCTCCTATGGATGTTGGGCAGGGTGGATACCAAGACCAGCTTCTCTGTGTCCCCCACTCCCCTGCCCCTTAATCTAGGGGAGGGGTCCAGGCGGACTGCCCCAGGATTTTGCCTCCAGCCTACCTGGGCCGCTGGGAAGATATGAAGACCAAACAAGTGAGGAACAGCTCCCCCACCCCCCCCCTACCATCTGTCCTCACTCCCAATCCACCCTAAAGCCAGAGCTTGTGGGGAACCCTAGGGCTGCGCAGAGAGCACGTATGCACCCTCTTAAATGAACACTTAGAGCTTGGCCCTGCCTCTCATGTTTCTCCCCTTGGTCCCCGACCCCTTCCCCTTCCTGGCTGGACGACTTTGACTTCCCACACGGGACAGGGAACCGCCTGGCTGCATTGCCGGCGGAGGCAGGACTCGAACCCGAGACCTGGGCGGTCCTTCGGGTCCCTGCGCTGCCCTGCAGGCAGGCGTCCTGTAGGGGCTTTTGCAGCCAACGATATCAATTGTTTTAATTTTCTGTGGTTCACCGCAGGGCCTACCAGGCTCGCTGGCCATTGTCATGGAACCTTCCAGTCGCCTTCAGTGCTGCCTCTAATTTAAATGAGTCATAAAATTGTAGGCGGCCCAGCTGACTTCCCTGCGAACGCCCGAAGCCCTGCGCACTCGGAGCCCAGCTCTCCACCCCGACAGCCGCGGGAAACTCGGTTTTGAGAAGCAGTGACACTCTCGCATTGTGAACAAAAGGGGCGTGAGGGAGAATCCCAAACTCTCAAAGCAGTGTTCTTCTTTATTCATAGTTTGAAAGAAGCAATTGAACCCGACCAAGTGACTGGGACCGTGGGGAAGCGTCGCCGATTTTAAAGTGTAACCCGTCCCAGTCGTGGTGGTTTCCACGTTCTTGAAAAAAATGCAAATTCTTACAAATGAACAAATCGGAAGAAACGTGCGAAGAGCTCTATCCGGATAAATCCGTTGGGAGCCACTTTGAAGCAATAGAACACACAGAGATCCAGGGTGAAGGGCATTTGTGGGGAGGCAGCGACCTGTTGGACTCGGTTTTCAGGTTCAAGGCGGCCACTGGGCCTTTGGCGACGCTCAGCGGAGCGCAGGGCAGGGGCGCCCGCAGGGGAGGGGCGCCCGCAGGGCAGCCCGCTCAGTGCCTTGCTGTAATGACCTCCCCCAGCCCCCCACACACGCTTGTCGGGGAGACTCCATCACCCACGCCGAGGCCACCCCATCATTCACACTTGAAGAAACGGCTTTGGCTTTTGAATTCCTTTTGAAGATGTCCCCACCTGATTTGTACCCCCTCTGGGCTCCTCACTTGGTTGGGGGAGGGGTTATTAGGGACTGGTTGACCCACAGCAGAAGTTTAGGTGCTAATCGCAAGCACCCTGTTGTCCTTGAATGTATTTGTTGCCGTCTTAGCCAAGGGCCTGGAGACGCAGGGCCTATCACTCACTTCGAGCCTCCAGGCAAAGAATTCTCCTACCGAGATCGTCCAGCAAAACCAGGTTCCTTAAGGGAAACGACGAGGAGGTCTTCAGACTCTGGGACTCTCCGTTTCACGTGGGCCGCCTCCCCTCCCTGCTCACCCCACCCCCACCGGCTCATTTCGGGATCACCCCAAAGTCATTATCTGCTCGCAGAAAGCTTGAAACCCCGAAGGGAGAGGCGCAGCCTCGGCGGTCAGACACCAGCCGGCCACACCGGGGCCACCTTTCCACGAGGCCAGGAAGGAAGAGGAGTCTGTTTGCATAAGAGGGGAGACCTTTAAAAGGGCGCCCGGGACTCACAGGTGTGCACGGTGGCAGGGGTGGGGGAGGCTACCTTCCCAGGCTGTCACCACCGTCACATCACAGGAGAGCCCGCAGGTCCTGCCACCGAGTGCGGGGGACACTTTAGCGCGCACCCGTTGGCCCTGTGGGTAATTCACGTCCCATGGTCTGTCTGTCTGTCTGTCTCTCGGCATGGTCTTCAAGTGCACCTCGTTTTATTTATCGCCACCGGGTAAAATCCGGCGCCGAGATTCCCACAGACGGGAGATCTTACGCGCGTGGGCCCCAGGAACCGGGGGAAGTTGCGTGGGGTTAGGCCCACGCGCCGACACACGGCCATTCGACCCCACAGACGTGTGTGCACGCGCTCTCCCACGTCGCTGAAGCTCTCCGAACAGTAAGGATGTTTTAAACTGGATTATCCGAATGGTCTCCCAGGCGTCTTTACTGTCCTGCACACACTGGCCCAGTGAGGAGTGAGACAACGCTCATGGAGCCTGGGAGCGGATGGAGAACCTCTTCAGGGAAGCATAGAAAAAGTGGGTGTCAATGAAACGGAAGGGAGAGAGGCTAAAAGGGGGGGGGGGGACAAATGCAGCACAACCGACGCCCCCTCTTGCCTTCAGGTTCAACACCTGGGGACGGTGCTGCTAAGATCTGCAGACGGAGGGGCCCAACCATCTGCCTCCCCGCGAGGCCCCTGCTGTTCCGCCCCAGGTGTGAGAGCCGCGGCCCGGGTTGGGGTTGGCGATGGCCCCGTGTGGAACTGAGGGATCTGGAAGCGAGTTGGGGGGATTCCTGCAAATGCTCCCCACCGACTCGGGGACTCCTCCCTGTAGACTAGGAGCCCCGTAAGAAAGAGGGGTCTCCGAAATTGGGGCCAGCCTGTACCCCACGAATTTCACCCCTGCAGATAGATCTACAGAGGAAAACTAAAGAGAAAATAATACATCACACTTACGATAGAACTTTTTAGAAAAGGGGTTCTGTGCTGGTGAGGGACTCTGAAGCTAACGCTCCTTTTCCTTCCCGGGAAATCTACCCCTGATAGACCCTGAGGGCAACCCCGGAGCTTGTCCCCAGAGCCAGTGGGGCAGCGGGAGCCTGGGGGGCAAACAAAGACCCTTCGCTGGTCGCCCCAGTCCCCCTTGGCTGTCCCCGCCACTCTCGGGGCTGCTTGCCCAGCGTGCAGGCGGGACAAAGGCGCCGGCCGCTTTCCTTGCGCTTCCAGAGCCCGAGTTGTTATTCTTCCTTTTCAGGGATTTGTTTTTTCTGCAAACCTGGACTTGAGTAGTTAGAGCGGCTGATTAATATGTATTCGAATGGGGCTGTGTAAGGCCGGGTGAATAAACAAGAGCCCGCGGTGGCCGCGAGCACCCCCTGCCTCTCGCCTCTCCGAGGCGGGTACAGCATTCCCGACGCCGGCGGGGACCCAGGCGGCCGAAGTCCGCGCGCCCCGCGGCGGCGCCCTGTGCGCCCCAGCTCTAGGCGGGAGCGCAGGCAGTGGCACAGATGCGCGCGCACCTACTCCCCTGGGTGTTTGGATACCATTTCCTCTCCTTCTGGAAAGCTGCCTCGACTTCTGGGGGGACCTAGGGGTGCTCTCCTCACTCCCCAAGTGTTGGGCGAGTGTTCCTCAACACGAGTTCCTGCACAAAATTAGGGGACCCTGATCGCATCCTCGGGCATGTTGGGTGAAGACTGTGACCCACCTGAGGGAAAGAAAGCATCGAGCTGCGAATTCGAAGGACAGGGCCAGACTCAGGGAAGACGTTTGTTTTCTGCAGGCTGATGGGCGGCCTTGGAGAATAATGACCCACCGTTACATTTCCAAAGCCCTCTCCACCTCCCGCTCGGAGAAATCGCCCCTGAATCCCGGGAGTCGTCAGCTTTGGAAGCTGTGAGAAGTGACAGGACTGAGTGAGGGTACGCACAGGCCTCAGCAGTTTCACCACGGCGCCCACAGCTCTGCCCCCTATCCTGCACACACGGGGTGACCCGCCTGGGTCATCCCCGACCCTCTGTCCCAGTGGCCGCAGCGCCACCCCAGGGCTCAGGGGGAGTCGGGAGCGTGGCGTTCCCGGGCCCAAGCCCTTTGGGGACTAGCCCGGAGCCAGCCCTCGGTGGGCCTTGAGACCTTACTCAAACCTCAAACTCCAGCAGCTGTGGAAGTGCCACACCCCATGTCCCACTCAGAGCTGCCTTTTTCACCCCCACCGTGAGTGTAACTGGCGTCACGTCTGGCCAGGGCCCCTGCATAGCAGCGCCAGCACCACACTGCAGCAGGTAGTTTCGGTGGGTGGGATGAGCTCTAACTCAGGGAGAACTCTCTCCTTGGACTTTATTTTATTTTATTTTATTTTGTTTTGGCTAACGCTTGTTCCAGGTTACAAGAATGCAGTCCATGAGATGAAAGAGCCAGGTTTGTCTTCCCGCTAAAGCTCTGAGGACCAGATGGAGCCCAAAGTCCCACTCAGATGATACAGCCACAGACTTTCTTGAAAAGTGTTCCGTGAGAACGACTTGCTGGATGCCTGGGCTTGGGACATCTATTTACAGGCTCGCCTGGGTCCTGGGTCACCTTCACCAGTGAATTCGGTTATAAAAGCCTCTCTAGTCTACAATGGGGAGCTTTTTTCTCTGCAGGAAGAACAGGGGCTGGTGGTTCTAGGAGCATAGGGCAAGCGTTGGAGAAGGTTTGGAGAATTCCAGTTAGTTCTCTGTTGGCTAAGGAGAGCTCCCTGCTGGGAAAATGCTCTCACTTCTTGAGTTGAAAGTAGGCAAAGAGAAGGTGCTTGGGGTCCTGTACTAAAGGATGGGAGGGGCAGATATGGACAGAATGTGCTGGAGGAGTTTCATCAATATAACAGCAAGGTAGAGAACCCTATGTTATTCAGGGAAGGGGATGCGCCCCTAATAACAACTGTCCCCCCTGACCTCTACTTTGTGCCAGGTAAGCCTCTCAGGTGGGCAAGGCCTAGAAGCGTCGTCCACTTTGTATTCTGTGTGAGTGGCGTGCCCGGAAGCTATGTCCTCCTTTCCTTTCTAACTTTCCAGACATGTATTTCCTACTTAGAGATGGGAAGGAGCAGGGATTCCAGCCCACGTCTGCCTGGCCCCACAATCTAAACTCTCATTTGCCTTGTTGCCCCTCTCTAGAGACCAAAGGAAAGACCCTTCCACAATCTTATCAACAGTAAGATTTCCCCTGATATCCTTGAAAATCAAACCAGGAGCCCCTTGATAATTTGCTGCTTCTGGTATACCCCACTCTCCAAGTTGAAATCCATTCTGTCATGACTGCCAGCAAGTGGGTTTGGAGATGCTGTTAGTGAAGGAAAAAAAAAGTGTGTCTCACTTTTCTCCTTGAACAATATAAACCATCAAAAAGCCTTTCCCCTTGAACTCCAAACATTCGATTATGAAGGCTTCTGGCTTAACGTGACTTCTGAGAAGTGAGAGAAACCCATGCGTGAAAACCCAGCTGGTGAGCAGATTGCTCAGATGAGGCCTCACCTTGTCTTCTCTCCCAGTCTCCTTGTGTTCTTCTCCTGCTCATAGTTCCTTATGGGTCTTCTGACATTTTTCCGAGCCCAGGTAAGTCAGCATTAGTAAACCTGGTGTGATGCTTTACATGCTTCATTGGTAACGTTTGAGAGGGCAGAGAGCTGTGTTGTGTAGGATTTAGAATCCCCTGGCTATGCTGAAGGAGACAACAGGAGCAAAGGAAAACGAGGCCCACTTCCTTGTGTTATCTCCTCCCATTCTCCAAGGTACTCAGTACTAACCAGCTAATGCCTTCACCTCCACCCCCATAGCTACCTATCTGCTTCCTACTTCTGTGTGCCCACAAATGCTGCCTTCTCTTCTGTGACTGCCGATCAACAATCTGCTCCCAACCAGTGCCCGCTCTCTGCTTGGGCACTAACCAGATCCCATCCCCTCTCTGACAGGCAGCTTCTGACATTCCCCAGTGATCACCTCCTAGTATTCATGCCTTTTTGTGTAAATCTCTCCCCTTGAGAGTGACCTGCACCTACTGATTCCCTTCTAACAAGCAGACTATGCCAAAGTGATGGAATGGCACTTCCTGATCAAGTGACAAAAACAATGGCCTCTGCCTTCCTCTCCTTCTCTCTCTTAGTTCTTGCTTTGAAGGAAATCAGCTTCCACTTTGTGAGCTGCTCCACTGAAGGATCACATAGCAAGGAACTAATGTCTCTGGCCAAAGGCCAGCAGGGACCCGAAGCCTGCCACCAGTTAGAGTGAGTGATGTGGAAGTGGATTCTCACCCAGTTGAGCCTTGAGATGATGACAGCCCTGGCTGACACCTTGAATTTCGCTTTGGGAGAGATCTTGAGCCAGAGGTCCCCACCAAGCTGCCTCTGGATTTCTAACCCACAACAATCAGGAGATAATAAACATTTCTTGTTTTCAGTCATTAAACTTTGGGGTGATTGGTTATATGGCAAGAGATAATTAATATGTCATGTGACATACTTAAGGATATGGGCCCAGAAAAATCTCTCCTCTTTTTCCTTCAATGTCAAAATTTGTCCTCCCTACGAAATGATTCTTATCAGCATTAAAAAAACAATGTTATTCTTTCTTAAAAATAAAAATAATAATAATAAAAAAAACACAACTCTCATGACCCCATTTTCCCATCTAGCTACCATTCTACATCTTTGCTCCCCTTTACAGTGAATTTGTTAAAAAAGAAAAAAATAGGAAAGAAAGAAAGAGAGAGAGAGAGAAAGGAAGGAAGGAAGGACACCAGGAAGGCTCAATGGGTTGAGAGCTGGTCTTGCAGCCCCAGGTCCGGGGATGGTGTTCCTGCCCTGGCCCATGTGGACCCATATACTGAACTGGGATGTGGCCCCAGTTCAGTTCTCATGGGGGGCAAGCTTCCCATGTAGAAAGTCTGCGGTTGAGGTCCCACCCTGGATGTACTTCCTATGCAGGAGGCCCCCTGGCCCAGTTCCTGCCCGGTAGGGTCCCTCACCCACCTGTGGAGTGAAACTAAACTGAAAACTATGGGGACTGCTCTGCCTAACCCCCTTCTCTCTGTCTCTCTCTGTCTCTCTCTCTCTCTCTCTCTGTCTGTGAATACCAATAAAAATAAATCTTTTTAAAAAAGAAAGAAAAATCTATATTCCTTTCCTTTTTCTGTTTATTCTTCTCTTAAATTCCCTTAGATCAGGGTTTTTCCCCCTCCCCCATGAACACTTCACCAAAACCTGCTCGGATCCAGGTCACCAGTGACTTCCTAAATTGAATAATCAATTTTTATTTACCTTGATATAGAGCATTTAGAGTGAATTGATCACTTCCTCCTATTTGAAACCACTTGGCTACCAGGCCACTACACTCACTGGGTTTTTCTGCTATCCCATTGGATGCTCTTTATCATTCTTCAGTCCTGGTTCTACTTCTCTCCAACCTCTTAACAAGTTTTATCAAAAAGATAGGAATTTGTTCAATATTCTCTGGTATAGACTGAATGTTTGTGTCCCCACCCAACCACAAATTCATGTTACATTCTAATGGTCAGTGTGATGGTGTTAGGAGGTGGGGGTCCTTGGGAAATGATTAGATCATAAGGGTAGAGTTCTCATGAGTAGGATTAGTACCCTTATAAAAGAGACCCCAGAGAGCTGTCTTGCCCCTTCTGTCATGTGAGGATACAACAGGAAGACAGACAGCCACCTATGAGCCAGGAAGCCAGCCCTCACTAGACTAGAATCTGTCAGCACCTTGATCTTGGACTTCCCAGCCTTCAGAACTGTGAGAAATAAATTTATGTTGTTTATAAGTCACCCAGTCTGTGGTATTTTGTGATAGCAGCCCCAAAGGACTAAGACATTCTCTAATCTTCAAACTACAGTTGTCTTCTATTGTAACAGTTGCAGTAGGAAACCACCGTAATGTCAATTATGTATCTTCATAATTGGCAATATAGATTTATCAGTTGGTATGAGCAAGAGAAAGCTGAAAAACATATAAAGCCTTAATTTCCATGGCTTAACACAACATAGGTTTATTTTCTCTTCAGCATGGGTTAGCAGGGGGACTGTGTTCATCATTCCACCTTGGCTTGTGTTTTTCTGACTGTTTCACCAGGGGATACAGCACAGCAATCACACACTGGCTCTTCAAATTCCTCACCAAAAATTATACCCATCACTTCTCACGTTTCTTTGGTCAAAGTAAGTCTTACAGCCACACCAAACCTCTAAAGGGGCATAGGCGTATAATCCCACCCCGTGCCCAAAAGGTAGAGCCAGAGCTGTTTGATAAACTCTACTACTGACCACCTCAATACTGTTTTATGTTAAACATCCTCTATCTTAAAAGAAAACATTACCAACTGGGCTCCTTTGTATTAAGAGACAATGTTATCTGAAAGAAAATGTGACTAGCCCACCCCTGATTTCACCAGCGGCCTCTACCTTCCATAATTAGAAAGACGTCCTACTGCTTTGCAGACACAGTCAAATTTGGGAAAGCCTTGTGATGCTTGCAGCCCTGCCTTTCATCTCAGGCTTTGTTAACATATGTCCATCTCCTCTTTGAATTCACAGCTTGCCAGGCGGGTCTATGGCTGCTAAGGATTTCTGGAAGATCCATAGCCACACCAGAGGATTTGAAACTGTACTTCAGCAGGGATTTCAAGAATGATTTTCTGTGTTTGCGGGAAGGAAAAAAGAAACAGAAAGAAAAAAGAAAGCCAAACTGTAGCCCCAACTTTCCCTTCCTTCTTTTCCATGTTATATCTCTACCCTTTCCACACACCTACGTACGTTCATCATTATACACAGGTCCCGTCAAATGACCCTCTCTCAGGAACTTGTTTTGTAATTCTCCCTTTGTCACAACTGCCCCCTCCCCAAGTCATATAGATCTTTCAAATATCTGCTCCCATTTCATCTTTTTCTAGATCTCATAGCCTGGTGCTACTTGGAATTTTTCCTTCTCTTCTGTTTTTCATTGTATTTTTGTTGTTTCTACTGGGCACTTACTGGTGTAATTGGATTTAGTAATTCTGTAGGTGTCCATATTGACACAACTGTATGAAAAGCAAAGGTGTCTAACTTAGCTTTGTGGCCCTCTCGCCATCCCTCAGTGCCTAGCTCAGAGTCTGGCCCTCACTGAATATTTGCAGTTATTTACTCTACTCTGTGTTGGACTATCTTCTAACACCTTCTGAACCTACAAACAGTTGGAAACACTTCTAGCTTTAATCATTCTCAGCTTTCTTATCTCTTCTGATCATACTATGTGCAGTCTCACCTATAAATTCTTCAGTTAATTCAAATCTAAATGCCAGATCTACTTCAAAGAAGCATAGGGGAAGCCAGGATGACTCAGCGAGTTAAGCTCTCACTTGGCAGCCCCGGGGACCAAGGATCGAATCCCAGCCCCCGCCCTTGGTGCAGACCCATATGTGGAACTGGGGTATGTTCCCCATGCGGGAGCCCCAGTTCCAGTCTTGCCCCCCAGTTCAGCCCCTGGCTCAAGGGGGAGTGCCTCCCATGCAGGAGGCCCCCAGCCCAGTTCCTGCTCTGCATAGCCCCCTCCAACCTGTGTGGAACAAAACCATGTTGAAAACTGATGATGTACAACTATGGAGACTGCTCTGAACCTTCCCCCTTCTCTCTCTCTCTCTCTCTCTCTCTCTCTCTCTCTCTCTCTCTCTCTCTCCCCCCCCCATCTCTGTCAAAAACAAAAATTAAAAAAAAAACAAAAACCTAAGTCTTAGAATTAAATACCTGATTTAAGCCAAAAATATTCTGAGCTCATATCTTCCTTTTCTATATCTTGTGGGGGCATATGAGGGGCTGAAGAAAGGATATCATTGAACACACAATACATGAAGAACTTGCATTATTGGCATGATTAATGTGAGCTGCTACAACAAACAACCCCAAAATCTCAGTGGCATAACATAGTAAAATTTTATTTTTTGTGCACATCACAGTCCAAAGCAGGACATGGAGCTCCTGTCCTCTGAAAGTAGTGACTAAGACCCAGATTTTTTCCCTTCTGCTGTAAGGCCATCAAGTAGGGCCTCTGGATCCTCTGTAGTCAGCTCGTTAACAAGCAAAGCAAGGTTCTATGACCATGATGGACACAATGGGTACTACTTCAGCCCATCTTCCCCTGGCCAACATGTCAACCTGGTTATAGGGAAACGTGGGAAATATAATTTACTGGTCTGTCAAGGCAAAGAAAAGAGGATGGTGAACATCTAGTCTGTTTCTTCCAAAGGACCTAAGCAGTCATTTCTTTACTTCACAAATGTCAAGACCCTGCTCCAACATTTTCCTGAAGAGTGAGACACAAATCCTTATAAATGGGGCCTGGGAAGTTCCCCCATAACAATTAATTCCAACTCCCCTTTATTTTTTATGAAACCCAGAATCTGTGTTCTCTTTGGCAGCACATATACTATAAAACTCAGAATTCACTAATTTTCCAAAAGCAAAATATCAAGAACTAGGTAGTGAGCTTCTTCTATCAGATATTGTCCTTCTCTCCCTGAACTTAGGCTACAATAAATGGTCTGGAAGAATGTTTTTGAACCCTAGCAGAATCAATGTAAGGTTTAGGACCATTCAGTACAGGCACTCCAGTTAGTCTCCCAGGACGAAAGCTCAGCATTTATGTTTCTAAAATTTTCTTTTGATGATGCTGGTGCACACTCAAGACTGATACAGGTTGTTTAGACCGAAGAAAAAGGTGTTCAGTAAGACCCGCATTCTGATGATTGTAATGTTTTATGCTGTAGTAAACGTTTATGAATTTGTCTTGGCAAATAAACAAAGAGAAGCAAAAATATCTTGCCATTCAATTCAATTAAAAAAAAATTGTATTGGTGAAGACAATATGGTACTAGTGAAAAAGAACGCAAAACTAGAAGCTAGAAGATCAGGTTCTACAAATTTCTATTTATGTTACTTTAGACACATCACTTGTCCTCTGAGTTTTTGTTTTCTTCTCTATAAAATGCCAATATGGGGGAAGCGCTCAGTGGGTAAAGCGCTCATTTTGCAGCCTCGGGGACCGAGGATCAAATCCCGGCCCCAGCCCATGTGGACCCATATGCTGAACTGGGGAGTGCCCCCAGTTCAGTTCTCACCGGGGTGAGACCCCAGCCTAGTTCCTGCCCTGTGCAGCCCCACACCCACCTGTGGAATGAAACTATGTGGAAAAACCGATGATGTGCAACTGTGGAGACTGTTCTGGGCCCTCCCCCTTCTCTCAGTCTATGTATTTCTCTCTCTCTCTCTCTCTCTCTCTCTCTCTCTCTCTCTCTCTCTCTGTCAAAAACAATAAAAATAAATCTTTAAAATGCCAATATGCTGACTTGTCACTAATTTTTGGCATGGATGAATACTCTCTCCTCCTAGAAACACTTTCTTCAAATGCCCTCCAAGACCCACTCTCTTGGCTTTCCTCCTATGTCCCTGTTCACACCTTGC
>PVKE010011057.1:0-41091 GCA_004027555.1 Craseonycteris thonglongyai
CCGAAAGCCCTGCGCGCACAGGCCGTAGCTCGGGCGGCAGCCGCTCTACGCTCCCGGCTCTGTTGAGACCGCCGGATTCACTCCAAGCACGTCCAATGCAGCTGTGCCCACTCAAGCCCCAGCCCTCACTCCAAGAGCCCTGTCCTCAGAAGGCGCTCCCTCACAGTCCATCTCCTCCGTAAATCAGGGGTGCTGAGCTATTGCGGGCTGGTACCCTGCTCTCACCCCGCCCACCGGGAAGTGCAGCCGCCCTGCTCCACAGTCCCTGTTCCACTTTAGGCTCTGTGATCTGATTAGGGCACCGCGTGCTGTCCCTTGAGTTCGGATGTTAAATTGTCCACAGTCTTGTGGGGATTCCACGCTCCCTAGGTCTCGGCTTCCAGCCCGCCCTCGATCCAGCTCCACTGTGACCGTAGTCCCCCAACCCCCCTTTGTTTTTGCCAGCCCCGGGCCGCGCTCCGAGTCTCTATCCCCGAACCGCTGCTTCCCTTTCCCTCTCGCGGTCTGTAACCTTTGTGTGTTGTTCCGTGTTGTGTGGTTCTCTTAGTTGAGGTTTCTTCTCAGGGTTTCCCCTGTGGATTCCCCTCTGTTCACAAGGCCCTTCCCAGGCAGTTATCGGCGTTCTCCCCTCATGCCGCCATCTTTGATCCTTCCGACATACATTTTTTAAAAAGATTTATTTTATTGTTTTTGACAAAGATAGAGAGAGAGACAGAGACAGAGACAGAGAGAGAGAGAGAGAGAGAGGGAGAGAGAGAAGGGGGAGGGCCCAGAGCAGTCTCCATAGTTGTGCATCATCAGTCTTCAACATGGTTTTGTTCCACACAGGTGTGTATGGGCCACGCAGGGCGGGAACTGGGCTGGGAGCCTACTGCATGGGAGACACTCCCCCTCGAGCCATGGACCGAACAAGGGGGTGAGAACCAAACTGGGGGCCTCCCACATAAGAAGCACACCCCAGTTCAGCATATGGGTCCACATGGGCTGGGGCCAGAATATGATCTTTGGTCCCCAGGGCTGCAAAGCGTGCACTTAACCTGCTGAGCCATCTTGGTTTCCCCAGGCATAATTTTAAACAGGACAGAAAAGAACAGCACTGTCCCATTTCAAATGGCACAGTAGTCAGCCTATTACTGGAGGAGAGGTTCAGAAACTTTTTGATTCTGTGTTGAAATCAAGCTGAATTTCAGAACTTGGGAAGGAAAGCAGAATACAACCAACTCTACCATTCCAGGCTTTATATTAGATTCAGCAGCTGAATCTTATAGAAACCAGCAGGTCTAGGAGTTTCCTGGCCTTTTGTGGAGCTGCCCCTGACCGGTTACTTGTAATGGTATTGCTGTCCCTGGTTCAGAGAGTGGCTTCTCCCGTGCGTCTCCAGGTTTAGCACAGACCGTGAACAAATCCTGATCATGTTGTAGCCCCTACCATGTAGTCCCCAGCCGGTCATAGGCAGTGGCTGACCTGAACCAGAGACCCTCCTAAGAGGCATAAGAATTAACATACTTATGGGGAAGCCGGGATGGCTCAGTGGGTTAAGCGCTCACTTTGCAGCGCCAGGGACCGAGGATCGAATCCCAGCCCCGGCCAGTGCAGAACCATGTGTGCTGAACTAGGGAGCTCCCCCAGTTCAGTTCTCTCTCTCTGTCTCTGTCTTTGTATCTCTCTCTCTCTGTCAAAAAATTAATAAAATAAAAAAAAAAGATAAAAAAGAATTAACATACTTAGAGGTCCACTTCAGACAACACTGGACTACCTTCCAATTAGTCCCATAAGTAGCACACACAAAGGGTGGTCTCAACAGGCACCAGAGCCAACTGGGACCAGTCCCATTCAGTGAGGTAAACCTGTAAGCTGTGGACATGGCCAAATGCCACAGCCAATCAGTCTGAGGGTCAGCCCCACCCACTAACATGCCATTAGCAATAAAGGCTCAACTATAACAGAACAGCACACACAACCCAGAGCAGGTGACCATGGAGATTGTGCCAGGGCCCCACATGACACCAACTTCATAAGGCCAACTGGCCAAGACCAGGAGACATAGCAGATGTACCTACTACATAGAAACAAACACTGATAGGAAGCAAAAATTTGTCCCAGGAGAAAGAACAGGAGAAAACGCCAAAAAGAAAAAGGAAAAAAAAAAAATTGAATGAAGGGAGGCAGACAACCTACTAGATACAGAATTTAAAACAGTGGCTATAAGAATGCTTAAGGTACTTAGTGAGAACTTCAACATAGATAGCAAGCACAAAGAGGGGCATAGAGACCATTAAAAAGAACCAGTCAGAAATGAAGAATACAATGACTGAAATTAAGTATGCAATAGAAGGAATCACCAGTAGACTAGAAGAAGCAGAGGATTGAGTCAGTGAGTTGGAAGACAAGGTACTAGGAAACATCTAATCAGAACAACAAAAAGAAAAAAGAATCCCAAAATAAGAAACCTCAGGAACAACATCAAGCATAACAATATTTGCATCTTGGGAGTACCAGAAGGAGAAGAGAGGGAGCAAAGTATCGAGAACCTGGTTGAAAAAATAATGATTGAAAACTTTTTTTAACCTGGGAAAGAAACTAGACACAAAAGTCTGGGAAGTATAGAGTCCCAAACAAGATGAACCCAAACAGGCCCACACCAAGACATGTTATAATTAAAGTGGCTAAGGTTAAAGACAAAGAGAGAATCCTAAAAAATGACAAGAGAAAGGCAACTAGTAACTTATAAAGGGAGCTCCCATAAGATTGTCAGCTGATTTCTCATTTTGATGGTTACCAGAATGAGAGAGGTGGGGATGAGTGAAAGTGGGGGAAAGAATCAAGAAATACAAATTAGGTGTTGCAAAGTACTTATGGGGATATAGAGTATAGCATAAGGAATACAGTCAATAATATTCTAATAACTAGGTATGGCGTGATGTGGGTGCTAGATTTGTTGGGGTGATACATGGGATCGGGTTGGGGGAAAAGGTGAAAAAGGTGAAGAGATTAAGTACACATTGATAGTTAGCAAAGAGCCATGGGGATGTAAAGAAAAGCATAGGGAATATAGTCAATGATATGATAATCGCTATGTATAGTGTCAGGTGGGTACTAGTCTAGTCAAGGGGATCACTTCTTAAATTACATAAATGTCTAACCACCATGCTGTGCACTTGAAATTAATATAAAAGAATATGGAATGTCAATTGTGATTGAAAAATTTAAAAGGGGCAGAAAAGGTGAAGGGGAATAAGAGGTCCAAATTTCCAGGTATGAAACAAATCACGGCAATGAAATATATATATACTGCATGGGGGAATATAGTTAATAATATAGTGATAGCAGAGTACCATGTCACATGGTTGCTGGATTTGTCATAATGATCATTTCTTGTGGTATACAGATGTTGTATAACTATGGTGTGCCCCTGAAACTAATATAATATTGTATGTTATGTTACCTCTATTTTTAATAAAAATCTTCAAAAGAAAAATTGCAAAAAGAATAAAAAAGAAAAAGAAAAAAGAAATCCTTGGTTTTATAAGTATAAATTAAGGTGGTGGTAACGTGAATCAGATTGTTTCGTTTTTTTTAAATAACCTTTTAAAAACTTAGATATTAAAAATAATTACATATGTTCAG
The DNA here is from genome assembly GCA_004027555.1 of Craseonycteris thonglongyai. Classification (NCBI taxonomy): domain Eukaryota; kingdom Metazoa; phylum Chordata; class Mammalia; order Chiroptera; family Craseonycteridae; genus Craseonycteris; species Craseonycteris thonglongyai. Next base: position 3,628 of record PVKE010011057.1, read on the forward strand.
TTTGAATCATTTAAAAAGAGTATTAGTTGAGAATGTTAGCTTTGCTTTCTATGATCTGTACCCTTTCATTCATTGAAGGCTTAAGAGAATAATGTAAGGCATAAAATAAAACATTGCCAACATGCAAAATTTTTTCTAATTGTATTAAGTAAAATAATTTGAGTGCTTATCTATAAACCATAAGTGTTTTTTTAAATAAATCATTAGACAAAAGATGTTTTTCATTAGTAAATGTGTTTATATTTTCTCAAGTGATAAAGATTTCCACTCATTAAGTAAAGACTGACTAGTTAAATGCTTCAATATCCAGAATTATGACTATGCCTTTCTAAGATCATTTTTGTGTGATGTTATTCATACCCTAAAAGTTGTATCTAACTAAAGTGATGGTTCAAAATAATTTTTAGAAAAGTTAGGGTGGTATAGATTTTCTTTTTCTAATACAACTTTGATGCAAGGGTTTTCATAATACATGAATGGATTTAATCTGATTTCACTGTTTCTTGAATTTCTGACTTTTAAAACTTAAGTGATTTGATTATACAAGCATTCACTATTAGTACCTTTATTTTTAAAGATCACTTCCTCTGTTACTATTTTCAAAGACTCGACCATGTGGGGTTTTTTTTTGTTTGTTTTTTAACACACAGAAATTTTATCAACTACTAGGGAAAGTGCATATTTGACAGACTGGGAGAAAACAGTAATTTGTTGTGCTAATATCAATTTATTGAAAGTAAAAAGAGTAAAAATATTATGTTGGTACTTATAGAATCATAAAATAATTTTTTGTAATATAGGGCAAATTTTGTTTCAAGTTTTATGCCATGATGTGGAAAGCAGCTTATTATAATTGCCTTAAATTACCTCTCCCAAGATAGTAAAATAAAAGTTAATAGTTGCACTTATGATTTTCATTATTTATTATTAAGCTATTTTATTTAAACAAAGCAGGAAAATATATTGAGAAGGAGCTATATTTACAGAGGTTTTTTAATATGCCATACTTCTGAAATATAAACATTTTTAATGCCTAATTAAGTAACAGTTAAGGAAATAAAGCAAAAAATGAAAAATTGCAGTAAAATACATGTTATAAAATTGAACCATATGTGTGGTCTTGACATGTATTTTTGCTTAAATATTAACTTCAATGCAGTAATTCTTGAAGTATAATTTTTATTTAATATATGCCTCTGAGATTTAAAAAATTCAGATATAGCATAAGAAAAATGACTAGAATGCAACAGGAGTTTTTTCCTCAAGGTAATTGATTTTTATTTTATTTTCTATATTTTTGTATTTTCCAAATTTTCTATTATAAGTGCATTTAATTTTGAATCAGAAAAACAACAACAACAACAACAATAAATGCTAACAAAGAGCTTGAAGGCAATGACATCTGATTCTATATGTAAAAATTCTTTTCAATAACAAAACTGAATGGGTGGTGAGTGCACAATGCAACATATAGATGATGTATTATAGAATTGTACATTTAAAACCTATATAATTTTACTAACCAATGTCACCCCAATAAATTTAATTTAAAAAAGAAAAGAAAAGAAGATGGAAAAGCAGTCAAAGGGACACTGTGGAGGCTGTCATGCCATGGTATAAGGTTGGGATCTTATTATAGTTTAAGGAGAGATAGTGAAAACTTTTTGAGTCTGAAAGATCACTTTGGGTAGAGTGTGAAGAATGATTAGAATAAATGCACAAGTTCACTTAGGCAGTTAAAAGAATCTGAAGGAAAAATTATGAAGTCTTTGTTTATATTTAGATATACAAAATTTGTGTACCTTCTCAGATCCCCTGACTGTCTCCTCCTCTCTATGTCAGAGATTTCACTTGTGTCAAGTGGCTGTTCTACTTTTGAAGTTGCATGAAGTACCACACTTTGGGCATGGGATCTGCCTTCCTGAGAGCCCCATAAGTGGCCATGTGACACAACCCAGGGCATTTAGTGAGGTAAACTTTTACCAATAGCAAATGGAACCAAGAGACATATCAGCTGACACACTTCTCCTCCTTACTCTCTGTTGTGGACTATCCTGAGATGTAGTTCTTCCTTGTAAGGCTTCCAGAGAAGTCCCATGCCTGCTGAGTGATTTGCTATATCATTGCACAACAGTACAAGTGTGGTAACATGGTGCATCTCTGAGTCACATCTTCCCTTGCCTCATTCCCTTTCCTCCCTCACTCTCAACATTCTGCGCTGACACCTAAATATAGTGCCTCATGTTCTGCTTTCTACAGTAGCTGGGCTTAGTCCACCAGTACTAACGTAGTGATGAGTGAGTAAGTGGAACGGAGGACAAAAATTCAAGGGATATTTAAAAGGCAGTATGGGCACGAGTTAGGTAGCTGATTTAATATATGGGGGGAGAAGACAGGGGTGTATATAAGATGATTACTAGCCTTATAACTTGGACAACCAAGTAGCCAGCACTAGCAAAATTCTAGCACACATTAAGCCCTTAGTCAATATTTATTGAATGAATGAATGCATGATGATGATGCCATAACTAAGGTAAAGACTGCATGAGGTATGTTTATTTATGTATCATATATAGAATAAACTCAAGGAGATTTTTAACCAACAGCAGGGGGTGCTTCCAGTTCTCTCTTAAGAGGCTCTGATCAGATATGCATGAATGAGTGATCAAAGCCCTGGAAAGAGTGGCGAAATTTTGAGCCTAGAAGGGTTTTGACAGACTGTCTTGTTGAATTTGACATGAATCTGGTCTGTTCCAATCAATTCAGTGAAATTTAAACCATCTCAATTGTCCATGATTCATGAAGCAACCAGGCACAGTTAACATAGTGCTAACTCCTGAAACTCTCATTTCTGAGCTGTTTTTATTTTCATGAAACCATAGAAAAGCAGAGCTATAAGAGCCTTCTAGAGATTATCTGTCTGGCCCAATTCCCCTGGTTCAGAGATGATTTGGCACACAGGTTTAGGAAAAGCACTGATATTTATTTTTCTGTGGAGCTCACTGTGACTCAACAACTATCGAATAACAATATTATGTTATGGAAAAGCTGGCCAAGAAATGCTTATAGAACTAAAAAGGAAGGAACATCTTTTGTTCAACTATAAGAGAGTGAGTGATCCCCTAAAAATGCGACTTGTTTTTGCAAAGTTGTGGATCCTTTAACCTAAAGAGTATTTATGGTTAAGCATAAATGTTAGAGTAGAAATGGCAGAAAAATAATGTGCTTTGTGCTAAAACTATAATAATGAAAACTCTAGTGCCAATCACAATGGAGCAGTCTCTTATGTTATAAAGTCATTGACAAAGGGAAAAATTAAGCACAAATACTTCAAATACGTTTTCTTTAAAAATACACATAGCTTACTATGTTCTAGACTCTGTTCTAAGAACTTTCCAAATATTATTTATTTAATCCTTACAATATTCCTATTAAGGAAACACTATTATTGGCCCCTTTCACAGATGAAGAAACTGAGGTATGAAAAGGGTAAGTAACTTGTACATGGTTACACACTAGTGTGGTGTATTCAGCATTCAAAGTCATTTCCCAACTGCCTTGCATTTGAGGGCCATGCTGTTCAGACAATCAGCATCTGTAAATACCCAGCATGGGTACATTGATCATAATATGAAGAGCATAGATGAAATGACTGTAACTGAGGAGAGCAGATTAATGTCTCCTATCTTATGTTTATTTCAGTACAGACACTTAAGTATAATGACAAACAGAGTTACCCACACTATTCACACTGTTATCCCTCTCTTCCCCACTCCTTCCTTCTCTCCCTCCAGGCCTTCCTCTCTCCCTCTGTTTCCCTCTCCATTAAGTGAATTTAGTTTGAGACACATATTTATACACATGTAGGATTAAACTTCATTCCAGTAGTCAGGATTCATCTTGTAGCGGAAGCCAATCAGGACTGAACTCATGAGATCGGGGAAGCATGAAATTTCCTTAAGCATACATTGAGGGATACCTAGTTTCCCCACTGCTGTTCCAGGTGGAAACTCTTTTATTCATCTAATCAGCCATTATTTATTATGTGGCTTTTATAAGATAAGGACTGTTTTAGATAGGAAATGTTTTGTTGAACGAAACTGGCCAAGTCCATATCCTCACAAAGCATACATTCTAGAGATGACACAAATAATAATCAAGTAGATAAAATTATCAGAGATTTGATAAGAGATATAATAAACCAAGGTAACTGGTTAGAGACTAACTATGGCTGTGTTGTATCTGTATTATTAGATGGGATGATCAGATGATCAGAAGTCCTCTCTTAGGTGACATTTGGGCAAAGATGTGAATGACTTAAGAAAAAAGTCATACAAAGATCTGAGCATTGAAGGCAGGGCAAACAGCAAGACCCTGAATAATGAGTCTGACACTTTTTGAGGAGGAGTAAAAAGGCTGGTGTGACTAAAGAAGAATGAGCAAGAAAGAAAGTGACAAAGTGACAGAGGATGAGGTGAGAGAATTAGACAAGAGTCAAGTCATATGGGCCATGCTTAGGAGTGTGGGTTTTATTTCAAATGTTGATGGAAGACAACTAAAGAATTTTGAACAGGAGAGTGCACACATTTAATTTATATTTCAAAAGGATTGATTTAGCTGCTGTGTAGAAAATGAAGTATAGGGTGATGGAATGGAAGCAAGAAGAGTAATTAGGAAGCTGTTGTGGTAGATGTGCCAAGAAATGATGACATTTGGGCTAGTTCATAGTGAGGATGAAAGTAAAAGGGGTGGTGGACTTTGTGACATCTCTATATCCATATTCATATCCCCATCTCTAAATTAGAGGTGATAGGAGTAGCTGATAGATTGGATATGAAGTGTGAAGGAGGGGAAACCTGGGTGATGGGAAGGGGATTGAAGCTGCATTATTAATTGGAAAATATTTCTCATGGAAGATGATGAGGAAATAATACATGGGTAATATTTGGAGGTAAAATGGGATTAGGGCCCTAACCACAAGAGCCACCATCTTCTTCTTCCTCCCTTGGGGGACTTTCTTGTTAACATAACAAGAGGCCCACAAGAGGGCACACTTCTCTCACCCAGTTAGAATCATGGACCTCTTCTGTTCCAGTCCCTTCTTCTCCTGAAGAGTCAGGTCAGTCATGCCCAGAGGAGAACAATTCTTCCTTTCTGCAGGTGATGGAAAAAACTTACTAAAGAAGGGATCTGTGTGTATATAGAATCTATGCTATGGGGAAGCCGGGATGGCTCAGCCAGTTAAGTGCTCACTTGGCAGCCCCGGCGACTGAGGATCAAATCCTGTCCCGTTCCTATGCGGATCCATATGCTGAACTGGGGTGGGCTTCCCATGGTGGAGCCCCCCAGTATGGCCCCAGTTCGTGGGGGTGTGACTCCCATGAGGGAGGCCCTGGCCCAGTTTCCACCCTGTGCGGCCCGCCCACCTGTGTGGAACAATCAAGTCAAAAACTGATGACTTACAGCTAAGGAGACTGCTCTGGGCCCTCCCCACTCTCTCTGTCTCTTTGTCTCTGTCAAAAACAATAAAATCTTTTTAAAAATCTATGCTGTGGATATACTATGCATAAATACATATGTATCTCATATTTAAAGTACATATACCAATGTATATAATATGAATATATGCATAGAAATAGATTAGCATTTACCTAGTTATACATATTTTACCTTGTTTTGTAATGTTGGCCCATGAACAGCACAGTTTAAATAGTGCAGGTCCACTTACATGTGGAATTTTTAAAATAAATATAGTTGGCTCTTTCATTAGGTTGGTTTCATATCTGTGATTCAACCAATCACGGGTGGTAACAGTATTTTCACATTCCCATTCATGGATTCACAAGCAGGAATGGAAACTAACATTTTTCATATGTGGTTGGTTGAATCTGCATATGCAAAGGCCAACTTCAGAATCAAATTATACACAGATTTTCTAACTGAGGGACAGGGTTCATGGCACTACCCTCCACCTTCACCCCTGTGTTTTTCAGGGGTCAACTGTAGTATTCAGTACTGATCTGAGTTCCTGCTTCAGCCTCATCACCCAGTGATGATCCCTCTCATCCCCAAGGGCCTTAGTATACACAGAAAGTATCACCTGACCACACTGACCTTTATAAACCAAAGAATGTCAGTGCAAGAAGGAAAAGCTAGGGATGCTGGGATAGCTCAGCAGGTTGAGGGCTTGCCTTAACCATGAGGTCCAGATGTAGAATCCACGCCCGGCCTGTCCAGGCTCATATGCTGAACTGCGGCACAACTGGTAATTGGTAACTGCCAGGATGGTGGTGAAGGTTCTCACCTCCAAGCAGGAGGCCCCTGGTTCAGTCCCCGTCCCTCATGGCCCCATATCCACCTGTGTGGAATGAAACTATATCACAACTAATGATGTACAGCTGTGGAGACTGCTTGAGGCCCTCCCCGTTTCTCTCTCTCTCTCAACTCTCAAAACAATAAAATACATCTTAAAAAAAAAAAAAGAAGAAGAAGAAGGAAAAGCTAGTCTAAAGTGGATGAAACAGACTGGAGAATTTAAGACTCACAGTAAATTTCCAGTAGTGGCTCTGTATACACAATAGCCTTGACTTTTTCCAAATTACATTTTATGTGCAGCTAAAACATGGATATTTCTAAGTTCCTACATTTTCATTTGATAAAGAGGCTGTCCTCATCAGATTCCTCAATAGTTAGCAAAGGGAGAAGATGAGTAGCAAAATGAAGATGTGTTTTGCACACACCTGTTGATATATTATCATTGCCCTAGTGAAATTTTCTCAAAGAGCAACCTTTTCATGTTATATTTTTGAAAAGTCATATTATGAGAAAAAGTGTACACATTATTATCATTTCATTCAATTTCTTCTACTTAGAGTAAAAATTCTACAAGGTTATGGACTTGGAGATGAAGGGAGAGGGATTTGGGAAGCTGGGATGGCTCAGGGGGTTAAGTGCTCACTTTGCAGCCCCGGGGACCGAGGATCAAATCCCAGCCCCGGCCCTTGTGGACCCATATGCTGAACTGGGGAGTGCCCCCAGTTCAGTTCTCACTGAGGTGAAGACCCCGGTCCAGTTCCTGCCCTGTGCAGCCCCACTCCCACCTGTGGAATGAAACTATGTGGACAAACAAATGATGTGTAACTATGGAGACTGTTCTGGGCCCTCCCCCTTCTCTCTGTCTCTGTCTCTCTCTCTGTCAAAAACAATAAAAATAAATCTTTAAAAGCTAAAAAAAAAAAAAAAGAAAGGAGAGGGTTGCAGGTTTTACTTGTTCAACAGATGTAAAAACTCATGCTCTAAAAGGAGTGAACTCTGGAGGCTGTCTTTCCCAGCTGCCCAGGCCCACAATATTTTTAAGACTTCTTTTATTGCTTTTAACAGAGACAGAAAGAGACAGAGAGAAGGGGGAGAGCCCAGAGCAGTCTCCAGAGTTGTACATCAGTTTTCCACATGGTTTCATTCCACACAGGTGGGCTGGGGCCATGCAGGGCGGAAACATGGCTGTGGGCCTACCGCATGAGAGGCATGCCCTTGCAAGCTGGGGATCAAACCAGGAGCCTTCACATGGGAAGCTCATCCCTCCTTGAGAGCTGAACTAGGGGTCTCCTGCATGGGAAGCACACCACATGGTTCATCATATGGTTCTGTAGGGGCTGGGGCCAGGACCTAGCAGAGACCAACATTCAGTGCTCGGACCCAGGGGCTGCAAGGCAAGCACTTAACCCACTGAGCCATCCCAGCTTCCGCATGCCCACAATTTTTAACTTAGTTGACAAACAGAGCCTACTCTCATTAATAGTAATAACAACAATTATCAAGTTTTTGCTATGCATCAGGCTTTGTGTTAAGCACTCAATTTGCACTATCTCATTAATCCTTAAATCCTTACACCACCCCGTGCTATAGATACAGTTCATTTTAAAATGGTGAAACTGAGGCACCAGGCACCAAGAGGTAGAGTAACTTGCCACCAGGTCACAGAGGTAAGCAATGAAAGAGCTACTATTTGAACAGTGTACCCTGAGCACGTAATACCCTGTATTCTTTTGATTGTTCTCAATGAAGATCAGCAGTCTTTGGGAAACACTAAAGATTATTCAGCGTCAGCTGGTGACTAAGGTGGGATCATAGTCCATTCATGTACTTTGTCCTTAATAGGGGAGATTTCCAATAAATTAAAGCTGTGAATAGGGTTGCTTATTATATTTGGTGGACAGTATGTGATGACTGGGGCTATAAGATGAAAAAGAACCGACATCTTTTAACATTTTCCTGTTGGTTGTATTTTTTTTTTTTTTTTAAGATATTTTCTTCCTGTGATTCTCTACACCGTCACAAAACATTTGTGCAGTGACCCGGGGTGTTGACATCCTTAAATGAAAAATCTAAGGACAACTTGGATGAAGGACAACTTTTAAGTAAGAAAGAACACCGTCTGCCCTAGTCTTGGTTAAGTTCTGATCCAAGCATCCAATAGACGCAGGCTCGTGGAAGCAGCCCTGATTCTTGGCAAACACTGTTGCTAAACGAGACGTCAAACGTCTGAGTGCAAACGTCGGCGGGACGAGCCAGCCTGTCGGCGCGGCGCTGGCTTCTCTGATAAACTCAGGCTTTGGAGAAAGTCTGGAGGTCATGTGTTGCTGCTCCTCCCTCTCCCGGTTAAATTGAGTGTAAGAGGAGCAAGACTCTCTGGCTCGCCTAGTTCGGGCTGACGCCCCTGGCAGTCCCGGGGAAAGGCCTCTTAGCGCAAGAGCAGCCGGCGAGGAGGAGGAGGAGACTATTCTGCCCTCAAAGCCCGGCACCATCAGCGCGCGCCCCTCCCCGTGCCCCCTCCCCCAAGGAAACATGCCCGTCTGTCCCTCCCCCCTGCACCACCTCACAGGGACTTGGGTTGTAAAATACCACGCCGTGGGGGCGGACTCAGGGACGGGACGGGGAGGAGCGCTGGCAAGGCCACAGCACTCCTCCCCCCGCCCTCCGTGCGCCTCGAGCTTTCCTCGGCCATCGCAACACCCTGCCCCTAGTTCCCCAGCTTGGCTCCAGCACTCCAACGCCCCCTGAGCGCGGCCCCACCACCCTCCCTCCACCCCCGCCCTGGCTGGCGCATCTCGCACCCCCGGGGCGTTCCCCCAGTCTGGACTCCTGCTGTCTAGGTTGCTGGGAGGAGCCGCAGCCTCGGTAGCCCAGCCCTTCGGGTTCTTGGACTCCCCGAGCCCCTTGAACATCTGGGTGCGGGGGTTAGTGTTCCAGATGTCGCTCTTGGACGGCCAGATGTGCCTGCTCTGCCGCTCAGGCCTGGCAGCCGGCGGCTGGGGCGGACGCGTGGGAGGGACTGGGAGTTTTCCCTCTGAGTTGACTTAAAAGCCGGCGGAACCTCAACTCCCTAGACACCCGGTTTTGGCCTCCCAGCGTTCTGGAACGCACTGCCAAAAACGAAGTTTTCGGCCCAGACCCTACCCCGCTGCCGAACAGTCCTCGGAGGTTCTCACACCAGCAGGGAAAACAGAGCAGTTACACAGGACTTCCCACAGAAAACCCAGTTTTGACCGTGCGACCCTAGTCCGTGGGACCCCACGTGCGCACCCAGCAAACTCCAGGTGTGTGGGGAGAAGTTACAGGAGGGTTGCCCTAAAGCGCTCTTTGACCCGTTATGGATTCCTTTTTGAAGTTGGAGGTCATATTCCACCCGCCACAGGCAATTTAGGGCGGGAGAGAAGCCAAGTGAACCCAGTGACTCAAGCCCCTTGGAATGTGCCTGGAATAATAATGGGGACTTGGAAGGTTTTTATGGCCGAGGTAGCTGGTGAAGGAGACAAGGCTCCTGCGTCTGCAAGTTGGCTGACGGCCGAGGGGGGCAGTGTTGCCTTTTGCAGGGCTGCTGCGTCTATGAACAGGGCAACAAACAGTCGAAGCATCTGGTTTAAATCAACCAAAAGGCATTTCTATCAGCTTAACCCACTATCCTGCCGAATTGACAGGACAGGACAAATCAAGTCTATTCCCAGTACTCTTTTAACACCCCTGGGCTAGCTGAACCCAATCACATTTTACCACTGGGATTTCTGAATGTCCTAACGTACAACTGTCATTTTATAGATGTTGCAAATTCAACTTCCTTTTCTCAGGTTGTGAGCAAGCATGTGATTAAGCCTTTACATTTGCAAGCAACGCTCTGAATATGTTGCTTTAAAAAAATGGTGTTGAGCCGTGAGGCCCTAGAATAGTAAAAAAAAAAAAAAAAAAGAGGCCAACATATGGGTACTATATAGCTGCATTACCCTCCTTTAACGCCCTACTCAGAATTCCAAAGGCAAGTTGGAACAAAAGGAAAACGTGTCTGAGTGTTAAGAGAGAACTTGTGCCAAGAATTACAGTCACAGGGTAAATAACCTTGTTTTCTCCTTCATCAGTGGCCGCTACCAAACCCGTTCTTGGAAGGTGGCCAGCAGTCTGTCTGGTGCAGGGTGCTGCTAATTAGAGAGAGCCCATAAACCTCTCTGTCAAAGAGGGCATATGACCTTCCCTTCAAGTCTAAACAATAAAGCTGGGGAAGTGCAGACTTCACTCCACGCTGGCTGCCCTGCAGATTCCCTAAATAGGAACAGGATGAAGGCCAGGCTTAAGAGGTTACCATAGCTCTGCTCTCACACTTTGAGGAATCAGTCACTCAACTTCCCAGTATAACTTGTTTCAATTACTCTATACAATCTATTTAGAGGAGAGCAGCTTGCAGAGAGAACTCATTGTCTAATCTAAATGAGGAAGCAATTACTTGCTGCAGTTTAATGTTCTTTGAGACTGTCAGGTCAAATATCAACCAGATCGCATGTGACTTTACTTTGCACTTTGGAAGACATATCCTATTAATGACAATTATTTTTCCCTGCTTTTCTGAAAACCTTTTTTCTATTATGGTTATAAAATTAAGCCTTTCCCCTCCTCAGTCTTCAAAGTCTTTTCTAATTTTATAATTTGTTATTGCAGGGTAAAACCCACAACTTCTATATGTTGCTTAATGTTAAATACTTTTAAAATATACAAAAAATAAAAAATAGCCATCTCCTCAGAATATAGCAAAATAGAGTTCCTCAAATCTTCCTTTTTTTGGTCTAATTTACCTCCCTGTGAGCCCCCTGCAAGCTTTAATTTTATACATGTGGTAACTATATATAATACAGTTCACTTTCCTAGAACATATGGAAACTGTCACCTGCTATATATCCTAACTGTACTTGCTTTCAACCTAGACTGAATAAAGTTCATCTACTGTGCAAAAGGGCATTTGGCCCTTTTGTGAGTTTTATTAGTTAAAACCCAGTATGGAACAACGAACAAAAATTCTTGTTGTCAACAGAGCACATAAAAGGGTTTACAAGGTGTGGTTTGAAGGGAGGAAGCCTTGGAGCAAATGCTGGTGGGAAGGCTAGGAAGGAAGGAAAGTACTTCCTGAGAGGATACTCCTGTTTAAGCTACATCCTCTCTTCAAATCTCTTCCTGTTTGTCTTAACCAATAATTAATTGATAATAAATTTTGTCATTGTCTTTCCTATTCATTTTAAAATCATCCTTTCCTTACTGAAGATACTCTTAAGAGTCAAATCTATTAACTTCAGATGACTTAAAAACTTCACTCTGTTAATCTTCTGATAAATAATCCCAAAGTTTGGTGTAAATGGTCAGAATCATGTCTGTTAGCTGTTTTAAGTATTCTGTGATGGCCAAGATAACTAAGTGTAATGTAATTAACAACACAGAGTTTGAATCTATAGTTGTGTGGCTGGGTCAAAGGTTGGTTACTCTGTTTCTCTATCTGTAAAACAGGGATGATAACTCTTTCCAAAGTGTGAAAGCCAGCTGATACACAAATGTTAGTTATCACAATTGAATACAAGTGGCATCCCAAGCCTTAGAAGGAATGATTCTTCCTTTTCCAAATAAACCATGTGCCTCAATATTCCCTTTCTTTGTAAGATAAACCAGTAATATCCCATATTTGTTATTTCTACAGACTAAATTAGCCAAACTATAATCAGGGTAAACAGTTTCCTTCAGAACCTAATTTTAAGGATATGGCAATGGTTAATTTTATGTCAACTAGGTAGGCCAAGGGACTCCTACATTTGGTCAAACTGTCTTGCTAGAGAGTGCTGTTGAATTCCAGTTCACAGAGAGTCTTATATTTATCTGGCATCTACCAATCACAATGGGTACCAGTTAAACTGAGTCTACTGTGTTTAGTGTTCAGGTAGGGTTAACAGTTACAAAATTGCTGCCAGAAAGTCTTGGCAGGGTCAGGACTGTGGTTACAGTTCAACAAACAGCTGCATTCTGAGAAAATGATGCCTTGGGTTAAAACTTGCAGTTACTATATTCTGTATTCTTAGGCTAGCTTTATGCAGGGCTGATAGAACTATAATTTACTTGCTTTCTTTCCCTTAGATCTTCCTACCTACCTGTACACATACTATATGTTCACTCCATTTAATCATTGAGCCCCTAGCAGGGGTGGCGAACCTTTTGGCGATTGAGTGCCAAAGTTTATGAAATAAGAGTATACCGTACTCGCTTGACTCGCATGCCAACCCATCGAGTGAGATAGAGGTATCGATTATTTTTATGTCTATAAGAGCATAAACAATAATTCTTTAAATGGTATTCACAGCTCCGCGTGCCGAAATAATTGCTCCACGTGCCACTTTGGTCACGCGTGCCACAGGTTCGCCACCCCCGCCCTAGGACATCAGATTCTGGTCAATATCAAAATAAGTTCTAGGAGCAAAGCTTCAGGACAGTTAATATAGAAACAGAGTTTTGTTCAACTTAACATCTTGGCCTCAGTTGTTTTAGCTCTGGACTCATGAAAATGGAATGGCCCCACAGACCACGTCCTCTCAAAACAGGATTTAATGCCATGACTAACATCAGGACCTGAAGCCATGATCAATTATTGCTCCCAGCTTCAGCCCAACGAAATAGTAGAATCCACCACTCGAAATGCCTAGTAACCGTGATTGATGTTTTTTTCTATATAAGGCTAACCACTAGAGCCCCTCTGTGTAGTTGTCCCTCTTGGATTCTGAGTGCTCTCCCTTGAGTGTATTCAATAAACTTTCTCTTCTTCCTACATTGTCTGTGAATTCTTTCACAACTTGTGAGCAGCCACAACTTTACATTTAGTAAAAGGACGAATGTACTGAATGTAAGACTTAAGGGAAAGGAGGAATACAATGATTAATGGGAAAAAAACCCCCCAAAACAAAAACTGCTCTGAGAGAAACCAAATAAATGACTCAATAGCCAAGAAGAAATTCCAGCGTTACTAATACTAAAATAATCCAAACATTTGGTAATAGTGAATGTTTTTATTAAGGCAGTAGTTATTTTCTTAAATTGTCGTGCTATCCTACTTGGATATAGGCATTGTGAAGAAACAACAGTGCTACTGGGCACAGTAGGCACTCAAGGAATATTTTTGAATGAAAATTTGATTTGTACGCAATGCCAAAACATCAAACTTTCCTTTTTCTTTCTCTTTCCCCTTGCTCTTAATCTGGGATTGTCAGGTAAGCAAAAGGTAAACATTGTGATTTTCCTGCATTTGTTGAGTAGTCTTTTAGTATCCTATACTTACAACTATCAATCTTGTGCTTTAGAATTTCAATTCAAATCATTATCTTCTAAAAAGCAATTTAAATAACATTACTGAAACCAGTCCACAAGGACAGTGTTTCAAAGTTAGAATATTGATGGATAGGTAAAAGCGCAGAATGTTTTCAAAGGAACAATGAATTGGTACCTGACAAGATTTTTGTTCCATGAAATTCAGTGAACCACTTTAAGGGAGAATGAAACAGTAGAAAACATGACACAATTCATATACCTATGTGCTCTTTAGAATTTTATTTAAATTTCTAAGTCTTTGGGTCATCCAGAAGGATATACCTCCTAATAAAAATGAAAATGTAACTATCTGAAATACTTTATCACACATTGTATATCATAATGAAGTAACACAAACTTTTTTTAAAACATAGGATTCTCTCTAAAGCTTAAATGTGAGGCAGACAGACATCTGACTTTAAAACAAATGGAACCCCAGAACATTTCCAGGATACACAGAACTGAAATTTGTGTTTTATTTTTATGTCTGAGCCAGATAACAGATAAGCAGTACAAATGGATGGCTGGGGTTTCTCTTTTATTGTTTTGTGGTTTTTTTTTTGACAGAGAGAAACAGACAGAAAGACACAGAGAGAAAAGGGGGTGGGGGTGGCCCAGAGCAGTCTCCATAGTTGACATTAATTTTCCATATAGTTTTATTCCACAGGTGGGCGCGGAGCTGCGCAGGGCAGGAACTGGGTCGGGAGCCTCCCACATAGGCCCCAGCAAGAACTGAACTGGGGGCACACCCCAGTTCAGCATATGGTCTGCCTGGGCCAGAGCCGGGATATGATCCTCGGTCTCCAGGGTGGCAAAGCGAGCGCTTAACCAGCTGAGCCATCCCAGCTTCCCTGGGGTTTCTCTAATTGCTTTTTTCCTCTCTTCCCTTTATCACATCCAAATTTAACAATTCAGTGTTTCTGTTAATCATATGGATACGCATTCCAGCATATACATGATTTTTATAATTTGCTGTGATTTGTAATCTTCACCATATGCATAAGTTGTTTATTAATCAAAACATACTTAATATATCAATTCATGGAACCCAACATATACACTCTAAGAAAAAAATACACATTGTCACTAGTAAAACAAGTTTATTTTACATTAAAATTTTCAAAATATACATTTGTAAAATTACCTCCATCCTAAGCCTAAAAAAAAAAAAAAAATTGCAAAACTGCTTTCTCTTAATTATTAAAGATTTAAAAGGTGTAAGAAGAGAAAATGTGAGCTCATGGTCAATGTTTAAAGAAGTAATACATATTAAATCTGTAGGATACTTATAGAAGATTAAATCTTAAAACATTTATAGAAAAGCTATACATTCCTTTCAGGAAGCTTTAGTCTTAAATGATATTTGCTAAGAAATATATACACTGAATACAACTTTAACAATGGTCTTTTCAAAATTACCCACTAGTTTTGCAAATCAATCAGCCTACATAGAGGGTGTCCCAAAAATTCACGCAAGATTTGAATTTTGTGTTATTTGTGCGGTAAAGTGTTGCCAACGAAAAAAAAAAGACAGCATGACAGCTGACAGTTCAGGGTTATTAAAAATGGAGCACTACACAAAAGAACAATGTGTTTTCATTGTTGAGCAATGAAAATTTACAATTTTTAATTATAAACCTGTGTTTTCTATCAAAATTACTTCTTGCGTGAATTTTGGGACACCCTTTAGAAGAAAACAGGAAATTGCTTTTTAATACATACTGACTCCTCAATTTTCCTGATAAAAGAAAATCACCATAAAAATTTAGTATATTCCAATTAAAAGTACAAGTTACTGATATTTAAGATACTTATTGTATTGTTTTTAACAACACAAAAGTTCAAGCATTCAAGAAGCACAAACTGTTATTCCAAAAAAGAAAACATATTTACCTAACCAATGTTTTACAGAAATTTGAAATATTTACACCTTTTATAACACTGTAGAAATCTTTGGTGGTGACATATGAATTAAGTTCCCTGAAAACATTTTAATAATTTTATTCCATCAATCTGTGTAGTCAAGTATTTATAATTAGTAATGCTGGCAGTATCATTTTCTAGCCAAATCCACATACATATATAGTAAAGTGTGTAAAGGAAATCTTATGCAGGACCTAGGTGGGTTTACATAATTAATTACTTAGCAGTCAGGCTTATGTCTGGTTCATTTTTTTTTTTTAAATATATTTTTATTTATTTATTTATTTTGACAGAGGAGAGAGAGAGGGAGAGATACAGAGACAGGGAGAGAACTGAACTAGGGGAGCTCCCAGTTCAGCATATGGTTCTGCACGGGCCGGGGCCGGGATTCGCTCCTCAGTTCCCGGCGCTGCAAAGTGAGCGCCTAACCCACTGAGCCATCCCGGCTTCCCAGGTTCATTTTTGTACCAGAAAAATATATGTTAAACTAAAGAATAGATTAATTGTTACTTCCAAACAAACCGTGTAATTAGTTAATATTAATGAACAAGTTGAATGCATACATAATAAAACAATAGCTACACTTTCTGGATAAACTTTAATAGCTACCAAAATAGTGTCCTAAATAGGCATGTGCAGCATCTGATGCCCATTCACCAAGTGGTGGTGGTAGAAAAGCAAGGCACTGAGGTCTAAGTAAGAAAAATTTACCTCTTTTAAAAGCAGAGAAACAAAAAAGACCTGCTCTGCCTTAAAAGAAACAAAAATGTATAAGATTATAAAAACTTCAAAAAAAGGGGGATGCTAAAACATACATAAGAGAAAAGCAAAATTTAAGAAATGTAAGAAAAGGAGAGAAAGGAAATAATAGAACAGCAAATTGACATCACTGTGTATAAGGTTGTAACAGTGTAAGCATATCAGAGGAAGCATTGTAAGAGCGAAGAGAGACAATTAAACAGAAGGACTTGCATTACCTCTTTGAAACTGGTGTCTTTGATTAAATATTTTGATTCTAGAAGTGCAGAGTAAAACATAATTCCTAGAATTTAGGAAATTATTTATGAGTTTACTATGACTAAAGAATAGGTATAATAATGAAAATAGAACTGAAAAAGATAAAATGGTGCAAATCAGCTCTCACAGGTAATGTTTTTGATACAAAGTCACTTATATGACCTGGCCAGGCAATGTGAGATGACACCGCCTTTGTGCAGGAAAGACAAGCATGGAGTAGTATTTACATCAATAAGTCTAGGACTATGCATTATAAATAAAACTCTCTTCCAAGAGTTTACATTGAGAATTCAAAGGAATTTTGAACACAAATTAAAGAGTCTTTCCAGAACCTGAGGCTAAACATTAGTCAAGGTAAAGTAGATGAAGATACTCATAGAAATAAACTTTGGGAGAAAAGAAGGTGAATGAATTTTTACTTGGTGTTATATATTAAGACTGTGAGATAATCTAGGAAATGTTTTAAGACTAGTATAAGAGAAATGTCAAATTATACTAAGGTACGCCTGAGTAAATATTCTGTTCTCCGCCAACACTCTGAGGAGGTCCTGTCCTGAATATACATGGCCAGCTGGCTTCATTGCTTAAAAGGTAGAAAAGTCAAAGATCTCTTCTCATTGTTTCTTCTTTCGGACAAACAAGCAGAATTGTCAAGTAAATTACCTGAACCAGTATAATTGTACAAATTGCATTACTGAACACTAAAACCATCATCAGAAATATATTGACTTAGATTACATAATGCACAGCTATGAATACATCCTAAAAATGCCTCAAAGTCCAGTAATTCAAAGTACTGGATTAAACAATGTTATTTTTCTAATATCTATTCTAATAGCTTGTAATATGTAAGATTAACAACATCTGTATTTTGCACTGGCAACTATCTTCAGGAAATTACTTGATGAAGAAGAAAAGTGATTTAAATGATTCTAGTTAATGCTAGATTTATAAATCAGTAGCACATATTAAGTGACAAGCTTGTGAATGGATTGGCTATAGGAGATTTTCATGACTTAGAAGAGACTTAAAGCTATACTGGTGTTTGATTCTATTTCACAAGGTGAAAAGGTAACCAGTGTTAACAAAAATATGCTAAGCTTAACTATAATGTATTGCTAAATATTAAAAACTGGTTAATGCTCAAAATAATGTTCTTATGTGTAATGAAGATAGTTAAGAATAGCTAGCATTTAACAAATAGCTATATTTTAACATTATTCAAATCAAGCAAATTTAACAAATGAAACCCACAGGAAAAGAGATGATGTAATTTGAGACATAAATTTGACATGTCAAAATATGACAAAATAATAATAGTGTCAATAAAACTTAAAATGTACAGTCATAAAATAAGTAAACAATTTTCAAATGTGCAAAACTAGTCAGTAATAAAAGTGCTATGTGGATACCTGGTTTTCAAATATTTGTTTTAAAATTTTCAGTTGACGGTGAAAAACTATAAAGTATTTAAAAAGTGAAAATTTAAAGAATATATCAGACATACTTTATCTCACATTATGGCCTTGTCATATCACTGCTGGATCAGAGACCTATTTAATTATTGTCCTCATGTTATAGTTCTAACATAAATGGAGGTAAACAATACAACATCACAAAGTCTGATGTATCCTGAACCATAAAAAGACTTTTTTTCAAGTATACTGTGGGCTTGTGCTTCCTCTTGTATCTCAGGCCCTCCATACTGTTGACAAATTTGAAAACATATTACACAATTTTTTATTATGTCTGATTTATATATACATACTTTGTATAACTACCTTACTATTAATAGTCAAGATTTTAAAGTAATCATTAAAGTATTTAAATTGATGAAAGTAAACCCTATCACCATCACAATTTTTTAAAGAATTATTTTAATGTGTAAATCCTGAATATATATTGTTAGAAAAAAACTGATGTATTAGTACAATGTGTCTTGGGATACTTGAAGTGTACATGACTAAAAATACACCTGTGGTCTCTTCTTCACTTTATATTTTAGTGAGCCATACCGCACCTGAAGAGAGAAATGTGTTATTACAAATTAGATGATTACTTTTTGAAATTATATAGGATTTAATTGTTCATAATCATAGCACCAATTTTTTAACTTTTCTGATATAAAAAATCAATAATCTTATAAGTATGTACTCAAAAGACAATATTACTTATACACTAAAAAATGTAATTGGTTCTGTAGTGGATATATGCTGCAGATGATCAGTAATAACAAAAACATTAACTGTTCTTATTTATGCTTTGTTTGGTATACGTCAATGAACTTTGTTCACAATAATCTGAGGCCATACCCTGGAATCCTCCACTACTTTCTGGGCTCAAAGACAATACATATTTATAGATAAACTTTTACTATTTAATCCTCAGTAAATAGTAGGGTTGGTTCAAAGCAAAACTATGTACTTAATTTTATTAGTTGCTTTCTTTGTGCATGTGTAGGAATGGCACTGTCTATTCATGACAACCATATGATTTGCTACATGAGAATACCATTTTCTATTTATAGTGGAAGATTAGGAATTTATGATACCATTTTCTAAACTTCCGTAGCCTTAATACACCTGATCTGAATAAAGAATTTTAAATATAACTGTGGCTCTACCATGCCAATTCTTCATTTATGGATCACTAATATCCTGAATGATAATGCAGCAGGGAAATCCCTTAATACTAATCATTAGGAAAACAATTCTATAATTGACTAACCTCTTTTCGGCCTTTCACGGTTTTCACAGATTTCATGCTTTGAGATCTTCGAAGACCTTTGTGTGTTAACATCTCATCATCTGAATATGGCCCATCTGCTTCTTCATCTGTTTTCTCATCTCCATCTCTCAGTGGAATTCCATAACCTAAATGAGTTGTCAAAACCAGCATGTTTTCGTAAAAAGATACTGTCAGAGCCGTCTCGTCTCTTAACTCTGCTTGGTCTGCCTTTGCTGGGTCACTCTTTTCCCTTTCTCATCTGGAATGTGTTCCCCACTCTTCATCATTATCTTTGCCCCTTGAAGTATTCTAGATGAAGCTCAGGACTGATTTCTTCCAGGAAGATTTCTTTGACCATTCCTATTTTCACTATGTGTTTTTCAAAATAATTTATTTTTGAGTAGCTAACACATTTATCTTATTCAAATATCAAAGAACATAAGTAGATATATACTGAAAAGTCGCTTCCTGCCCTGCTTTTCATGAATTCGAAATAACCTAAGCAATGTTGTGTTTTAGTTTGTCTTTTATACTTTTGACTTTAATTAGGAATTAAGGGTTTCCCCACTCCATGAGTTGAAATTCTCGTCAAGATTGGGAATGGTAGGGTGAACTTAAGGAGTCATATAAGACCCAAAGAAGCTAGGATTTTTGACAAGTTCATTTCACTGGGGGCAGGTGACAGCGATTTAACCAACACAGCTGCAGCTAGACGGGCTACAGTAATTACAAACATCACAGGCTATGATGACAGATGTTAGTCAAAGAAAATAGCCAGTATCAGGAAAGGCAGTAAGAGACTGTGCCAGTGTGCTAACAGGCTGCTACATGTAGCCACAAAGACTTCACACTGGCCAACATGCAAACACCCAAGCAGTGAGGCTGGTTACTATCAGAAGTCTGAGAGTATCCTGACACTGGGATTCAGGGAAAGAATGCTACTATTCTTGAAGTAGAAGTTCTCAAACTTTAGCACATACAGTACTAGAGTTACCTGGAGAACTTGTTAGTTAATAAACAGGTTGTTGGGCCTGGGGTGAACTGAGAACCTAGATTTCTAACAAGTTCCCAAGTGATGCTTATGCTACTGATCCAGGGCCCACACTTTGAAAACCACTGCCTGGGTGAAACAAGAGAGGGGCTCAAGTCTAAGGCAACCAGAGTACTAGGTAAATTACAAAGACAGGGGTGAAGATACAAGGCCCCATTAAGTTTCCAATTCTCCTTTAATAAAGGTAAGGAACATAAACATTTAAATCTTAAGGTGAAAAAAAAGTAGATTTTCCAGGCTCCGAAGGGGGCAAAGGATGGACTTCTTACACGTGAATAGAATGATAAGAGATAAGTGTTTATTAATCTGCTTTCCTAGGACATGAATAATCGGAGACTCACTAAGTAAACTACGAAGAGTTGTTACGGTAATAAGCTTCTTAGTCTCATAAGAAGATAGAACAGCTTTGTATAATAAGCAAGTACATAATGCGATAAACATCTTTGTATATTAAGCTAGTATAATTTTGTGTCGCCAGACTTCTAGGCTACAAATTAGGAAGGATTCAGGAGGAGAATCTGTCATTATTTAGGCCAAGATCCTTTGTTTTCCTGCAGCAGTTCAAGGACACAAACATGTTCTAAGAAGAGAGAGTATGTGCAAAGACTCTCGGGCAGGGTGGGGAAGGTCTACTTGAAAGAACTGCCAGGAGACCAGTGTGGCCAGGGGAGGGGATAGGATTAGTAGTCCTAGGAAAATGGTCCTGATTCTATATGAAGTGGGGGAAAAATGTACCTATAGAAACAAACCCAGGAAAAATATGAAAAATGAAACCACTAAATGTCTTGTAAGTAGGCTTTTAGAAGTTTTAAATTCACTTTTCCATTTTGTTTAATTTGCCAAATTGTTATTTTAATAATTGTTATTACTTCTATAATTGAGGAAAATAAACCAGAAAAAAAATTTTTTTGGTTGTCACTTCTAAATTTTTCTCTATTGCTGTTGCTATACTACATTCCTGATCCTAATATAATAAAACGAAGGTAAAACAGAGAATGAGGAATCAAGAAAAGAGTCAGAAAGGAAGCAACTGTGACCAGAAAGTTCTCTAAGGCCACAGATGAAGCATAAGACTATACAGCTCAACAAACGCAGCTCTTGCTATTTTAATTGTGTTTCATTTTATGAGTAGGAACTGGAATTTCATTCATAAGATGATTATAAATAACTTTTATTATTTCTGTGTTTCCTAATTTCAGTGAAAAAATCTTATTAGCTGTCTATGGTTTCAGGAAAAGTGATGGATTCATTATTCCACAAGTATTTTTTAAAATTCTACTTTGTATGAGGCAGTGCACTAAATTGTGGGGATACAATGATGAAAAAGAGACAACTACCAGTTTCTACCCTAAGAAAGTTATAGTTCAACAGGGCAAATAGACTCTCTTGGGCATTACAATAGATGCTATAATAGATGCTACAAATAGAAGGTAATGACAAGGTGTTATGGGAGCATACAGTAAGAGAATTAACTGAGACTTGGGGTGACAGAAAACTTGGAAGAGGCAGTGACTAAGCCAAATCCTGAAAGGCTCATGATTCTATATACCTAGCATATGATGCAGTGAGAGAATATGGCCAGGGAGTTAATATACCATAGGCTGCTGAGTTTGGACTTCATCAGAGAGAAATGGGGGGCAACTGAAGCATGTGAAGCAGAGGGTGACATGTTTAGATCTGGGTTCTTTAAAAGCTGCTTCTTGCATCTCGGAGAATGAATCAGAAGTGGATGAGACTGGTAGCAGGAGGGTTATTACAATATAGTAGGTCAGAAATGATGAATAGCAAGAAGTGAGCACAGAAAAAGTAGGCAAATCTGGGGTCTATTTAGAAGTCAAATTGATAAATTTAACTTAGTAACTTAGTAAACCAACCCCTGCATCAAAAAGAGCAGAGTCAAGTCAAATATCCTTACTAAAATATGCATTTTTTTTCCTACTTAATACCTGGAAATAGTATGCATGAGTATGAAAATTCTGCTGTGTTAGAAATGTTAGGGGAAGCAGGGATGGCTCAGTGGGTTAAGCCCTCACTTTGTAGTGCCGGGGACCGAGGATCAAATCCTGGCCCCGGCCCGTGCGGACCCATGTGCTGAACTGGGGAGATCCCCCAGTTCAGTTCTCTCTATGTCTCTGTATCTCTGTCAAAAACAATAAATAAATAAATAAAAATTAAAATACTTAAAGAATCTTCTCATAAAAAAAAAAAGAAATAATGTTAGTCAAAGTTATTCAAGTTATCAAAGTATATTTTCTTATTTGATTAGGTGGTAAGTTACATGAGAGATGAACAGGTTTCTATGTCAATGCCAGCTGAGTTCTCAGGGCTACTGTGTGGAGTGGGATTCTAAGCCACAATCTACGGGCAATGCCTGCCGCCATGGGCACAGGAGCAGGGAGTAAGTAGGTCTGTCACCTATTTGTCATCTTTGACTAAAGCATCTCTAAAGTCACTTCCTGCACAAATTATTTGAATTTATTGTTCTAGACCATATCTCATTAAGTATAATCTCCTTATAAATTAAATTTAAAAAGAGAAAGAGTAAGAATTAATTAGCTTAGTAACCTTGGATACCTCATTTCTGTCATCGAGTATGTAGCCTTTAATAAGTATATTAATCTCCTTAAGTCTCTGTTTATTCACCTACAAAATAAGGATAGAATACTTAACCTGCATAGTCACCTTAAGGATTAAATCTATATGTAAAGCATTTAAAACAAAACAAACAAAAAAATAAAGTCTCTTTATGCACTGGTATTAAAACTGAAATATCAAAGCACTTTTAACTAATATGGAAGCAGCAGGTTCTTTGAAGAAAAAAATACTTCCACTAATCAAAATGTGTTCTTTCAAAGGATGTGAACATCATATTCAAGGCATCCATTTTCTATAAAAAAGCATATGAAGGAAGCTCTTTTTTTCCCCTGATAGTGACAATATGCACATTTGAATAATTTCATCAAAGCAGGGCTTCTTCTCTTGATCAGCTAACCTCAAGTTACTTAGAGTAGACCATTAAGAGTTTTCAAAAGGGACCCACTCTTCCACATATTTGGTTTCCTGGTGTGAACCATCGGAACTTCTGAGGTGATTGGATTGATTATATGAACCATAAACAGGTTTTGCAATGTGAATAGAATTTCCACAATCAAAAGCTTTTTTTTATCCCTTGAGGAATCTTGGAAGTAAATGAAGTACTAGAAAAGAATTCATGATAAAAAAATGAGTACCTTAATCATTTTTCAAAAGGAAGAATACTGTTGTTTTATTTCTGCTTTTATTCAATTTTAAAAAGATTTTTAAAAAGATCACTAAAATCCTACTACTCAGAGCTAAACACTGTTAACATTTTAGTAACAGTAATATCCTTCCAGATTTTCTACTATATATATATATATATATATACATCTGAAAAATAACTTTACATATATTAATCATTTCATTTACCTATTGTATTTCTATAGTATAGGCGTATAACACATACACTGTTTAATTATTATTGTTCATTCTCCTACACATTGGTTATGTTTTTATGTCAGTAAGTATAGATTAACATTATTACTTTTCATGTCTAATAAACTACCTTTTGCTTTTCCATTTCTCTTAGGCATTTGATTTGTTCCAATATTTTGTTCCTATACATAACGAGATGAATATTCTTGTATATGCATCTTTGAACACCTGTCTAATTATTTCCTTCTGACATATTCCTAGAGGTTTCTTGCTGAGTTAAAGGGAATAAATATTGATAATTATTGCCAGATTTAACTCCATAAGGATTATTCCATTTCCTCATAAGAAGTATATGAGTTTGGTTCCCAACATACTTGCTGTGGTGGTTTTAAAACGTGTCCACAAATTCTGACTGTTTTCTATTCCCTTAATTCTTGAGGGCCTTTGTAGGCACCTGCCTTAACAAACTGCCACAGGATGGAAGTGATGCAGCTTAACTTCTGCCTCTTTCTCTTGGGACACTGGCTCTGGGATCCTTCAGCTGCCAGGTAAGAAGTCCAATGACCATCAGAGACTGTTTATAGCGAGATAGAGAGAGAAAGATGCCAGAGAAGCCCCAACAGTATTAGCTGCCAGTTTGATTTTTTCCAGCTCAAACACCAGACATCTGAGTGAAGAAGGCTTGAGATTATGACTTAATCCCCAGCTGTTTAATATTGATTCTGAGCAAGAACTGCCTCAGTGAGCCCAGTGACCCCCAGATTTGTGAGCGAAATAAATGAATGTGATTTTTTTAAACCAGTTTTTGGAGGTGGTTTATTATGCAGAAATAGACAACTAGAATAGTTACCAACACAGAGCATTATTAATTAAAAACAAAATTTTTTTATGCCAGCCTAGTAGGTAAAAATTACTATTATTATTACTTTAAATGACTATTTTTTTTTTACTATCTATGACACTAAATATCTTTTTCATGTGTTAATTTTCCAGCTGTATTCTTTGGTAGAATTGACAATAATTGGCTTGTAAGGGTTTCTGGCTGTTAAATTCCGAACGCTTTGCCTGTAACATAATGAGATTATTTCTTAATAGTTCGTAGTTTGTCCATTTTATTGTATGGAATCCCCCCTGGCCCTATATGGTAGTTTTATGTTTTTTTAATACAGAAAAATCTCTCAAACTTTTCCTTTATGTTTTTTTGGTTTTGATGTCATGCTTTTACACTCCTATCCTAGGAGTATAAAAATATACTTACAAATATCCTACTATATTGTTTAATTTCTTAGATTTCAGTCTTAATCTAAGAATTTCTTTTGATTAAAGGCTTAAGGTAGAGGTATAACTTCATTTCCTATCCTACCTTCTAAGGCTAGCAGTTATCATTATACCACTTACTAATCTGCCTTTCCCCTACTAATTTGAAAGGCCATAGTTCTCATTTTATAAATTCCCATGTTTATCTAGACTTGTGTTTATTATTATCTTCTCCTTACCTATTATTACCTATTATCTTCTTATCTATTTCTCTCCTGGAAACATACTCTATATATTGTCTGCTCCTCACCTATTCCTCGCCTGGAAACAAACTACTTAATAAAAATACTGTCAAGAGAGTAAGTTTTGTTTAAATATTTTCCTTAAGGAAGAAAAGCTCAGACTATATACTATTCTATAGGAAAGTTTGACAAAGTGATGGATAATTACAATTTAATTTCATAACTGAACAAGTACCTTTCTTGTACTGCTA
Source organism: Craseonycteris thonglongyai (assembly GCA_004027555.1). Lineage (NCBI taxonomy): Eukaryota > Metazoa > Chordata > Mammalia > Chiroptera > Craseonycteridae > Craseonycteris > Craseonycteris thonglongyai. Next base: position 29,208 of record PVKE010011057.1, read on the forward strand.
CTACTTCATATTTTTATACATTTTCAGTTATTTTAATTTTATGCCATGAACTTTAACAAAAGAGCTAAATAGCACCTCACTATCTTAAAATATTTGTTACACCATTTTAAATAAATGAATGACAAAAAATAGTGTTAAAGATTTTCCTATTTATAACCCTATTTTCATTTAAATGATTGGAATATAATTCTTAACCATTTCTAAGGTATAATTATGAAAAAACTGCTGATAAAGCACTTAGATAACTGTTCCAAATCAACAGAATATATACAGCAGACCCCATAATCAAACTTAATGTACCTAATTTTTAAATGCATATTAAAAATGCCTATATCAGGAACTACTTTTACATTTTTAATGTGCTAAGAACGATGATTCAAAGTTCAATGGTTCCTAATTTTTAAAGATATTACTACCTTAATCAATGGCCAATGTTTAATTATTACCTGTTAGAATAATAGCTACCAACTTCTGTAAAGTTATTCATTCTAGGGAGATCTTAGAAGAAAGTTCATTATTTGTCCTCTATAAGAAGGATTTGTTATTTTATTTTTCAAATTGTTTTAATTATAAAGAATGATTTTTAAATTTCCTCAAAAGAAAACTTATAGCTAAAAAAAAAAAAAAGAAAGATCAAGTATGTAGTCCTGTGCCTTAAGGACTTAATACATTAACAACACATGTCCTCAAGATCTTAGTTCTTAGCTGAGCCTTGAATTAAAACTTTCTTATATGTGATAAAGCGACTAAGGAACAATATCTTTTTGTTTATTTAAGTACACATTTCTAAGATAATTGCTGAAGTTTAGAACATATCAACTATGACATGCTCACGTTTTACATTAGAATATACCTATAAGTTAGTTTTTGAACTAGAATACATATAGTTTCAACACATTTTCCATGGGGGTAATCCTATTTTCAAAATGAGTCATCTTTTGCTACCCACTTAAAACTTTTTATCTTGTAAGTCAATATCCCTATTTGTTCTTGGCACTTACAGTAAAGAATGTTTAACTATAAAACTACTTAGATGCCACAACATAGTTTAAATAGAAAGAGTATTGAACACAGGTCAGAACTAGCAGTGGTGGTGGGGAGTTGATGGTAACCACACCCACTGACTCTAAAAATTCATGGCAGCAAGAAAAGCTACTGCTACTTCATTTGTAGTTGTATTATATCCAGAGTCCACAAAAGGCAAGCACTAACTTTATTTAGAGAAAATTTAGAGGAAATGAACTATAGTTAAGTGTAAAACTAAAAAATTTAAGCTTAAAAGTAAATTTTGTCTGCCAAATTCATTTATCAGCTATTATTTTAGTATCCATTATGACTCAAAATCCCACTTATTAAAAACGATATATTAGAACAAACAAGCACACCTGCTGATTCACTGGATGCTGGTTTACTTTTCTTTTTTGTTTCAGGTAGAGGTTGATATGGTCTTTGTCCCATGTGCTCATCCCCTTGGATAGCTGTTAGATCATGCATACTGAAACTTCGTAACCGCTCAGTTATTGCCCCTTGGCTCTATTTAACAGAGAAATGATAGATCTAAGAAAAAAAATCCACCTTAAAATATCTAATATGTTTATATTGAACTTTCTTCCAATATTTTTTCATGAAGCTTATTTATTTTATTATGAAACTTTCAAAAAAGTTTAAAAAATTATATAGTGGACACCAATAGTCATTTACATTTTTCTAAAACTCTTTATCACATATTTTTATCATTTACCCATCCATCAAACCATTTTTAATGCATTTCAAAGTGAGTTGTAGACATCAGTACATTCCACCCTGAAACATTTCAGCTTTATATTTAATCTTAAAGTGCAAAAAATGTGTGATGAGCTGTCCCTCAGAGTAAATAACATCCATAATTTTGCTCTTGCTTAAAACTCAAGCACTTGGGGCATAAGTTTATGATTTAGAAGAACTTTTTAAAGTAAAAGATATATATATATATATATATATATTTAAGATTTATTTTATTGTTTTTGAGAGAAAGTAAGAGAGAGAGAGAGAGAGAAGGGCCCAGAACAGTCTCCATAGTTGTACATCATTAGTTGTGACATAGTTTCATTCCACACAGGTGGATGTGGGGCTCCTGGGAAGGGAACCGAACTGGGGGCAGCCCACATAGAAGGCGAGAACCTTCACAGCCACCTCAGCACTTACCAGTTGTGCCACATTTCAGAATATGGGTTTGCACAGGCTGGGGCAAGGATTCAATCCCTGGACCTTGCTGTTGCAAAGCAAGTGCTCTCAAACCTGTTGAGCTATCCTATCCTGGAATCCCCAAAGAGATATTGTTTTATGCTAAACTAAGTCAGGAGTGGTAATGACTCTGCCTAGAATCGGGTAAAAACATTTAAGAGCCAAAGAATCTTGAATACAAAACAATATTCAGTTAATGAATTCACTATCTGGCAAAGCATATCTACTACTAAGTCATTTTAAAGCTTTAACAAAATGGTAGATTGAGCATATGTGGGTTTTTATGTTTAAAGTAACAAAAATTAAATACAGTAAAAATTTAGTTCTTTAACTGGGCTAGCCACATTTCACATGCTCAACAGCCACATATGGCTAGTGGCTACTGTATTGGACAATGCAGACATAGAACACTGCTTTCACTACAGTAAATTCAGTGATTTTCATCACTGGATAGCTTTGAAAGAGACATTTCTGAACTTTTCAGGCATAATTTGATTTCACCTCAAGGTATAAAGCTTTGTAAAGAGAAAAAATTTACCCATGTTGAAAATTTGCATAGCATACAGATGATTCGTTTTTTATTTATAGCTGGATTAAAAACTATTCTTCTAAAATTTTTTACACTTATTTCTTCTTTTCATACATGCCAATTTATGATTGCCTCTAGTTATAAAGTTACCATAGAAACTCATCCATATTGATTTATCTCTAAATTTCAATGCCTATTGCATTACAAACACTGTAATGTTACTGCTAACATGCATTTACATTGAAGAAATAGGTCTTGATTTCTGAGTTTTGATTTAGCTCCTTTGAGTTGGTGATATATTATGTTGAAATTAAATGCCATTATCCCTCTTAAGCTTTGTATTCCCACCATATTTTTTTCTGAATTATGAAAAGGAATTATTTAATAAAAGGGTCTATATCTTCAATAAAAACAATTGAATTCCACACACCTTTAAGCATTCTTAGCATGGTTTAATTCATTATACTTTCTTCCTCTTTATCAGATACCATTTACGTGTTAAACAGATGGGTGACAGAAGACTTCAGAGACACAATAAAAGGAAGTGACCAATGCTTTTCTGAAACAGATGCTTTGTTTTCTTAGAACTGTTATTTTGTTTATCTCATTTTTGTATTTCTGTGTCCCCTCTCAGAAATTGACTTTTTACTCACTCCCAAACAAATGATAAATGGAATATACATCCATGATGGCCTCTACTAAAACTTTGGTGCAATTTCTAAGGCTGGCTGTAACTCCCAAACCCTCCCACTCAAAGTACATCTCAGAATGCAAATGAGTCAAAGTGCCATTGAATCAGCTCAGCTTTATATCATCCACAAATTTTGGTATTTTTAACAAGTATAATCAACTAATTCCTTAGGGCATAACTCACAAATAACTCACACCTTATTGTTAGTTGGGCTGTGTATATTTTGCCTCCAGAACAAGATTTTAAGAAACTAGATGAGAAGGACAAATCTTAGGCTTCTCCTATTCTCCTAATAAACCTGTGGTACCGATATTGACCATGTAATAATTAAACTAAATAGTCTTTTTATACCTTTTCTTTTTCATTACTCTTGGTTGCTAGAGAGTTCTCCATAGACAACAACTTGTTTGAATATAAACAGTAGCATTTACATACCAAGGTTAAGTAGCAAACAACTCACGTGGTCATGGGTATCTACATGGGTAGATTACATCAATCAGAGGTCTGTTTCAGGTTTAAATTAAAGGTAAGGACCAACCCTGAAGTATATGGGTGATCTATTTACAGCAGAGATTTTAATGTAGCTCTTGAAATATTAAAGAGTATAATATTTAGGGGGATGAGCTAGGTGATTTTTTCAACAATTTCTTTAATATTACAAAATTAGTCCTAGATGTAGTAAAGTTTTAATTGTAACATGATGCATAATAAAATTTCTAATCCATTTCCTATATATAAACCCCTACTCTGCTTATTAAAAGAAAAAATTTCTCTATTTTGAGAGCAAAAGTAGGGCTTTATAGTTACTTGTCAACAACAATGTTAAAAGGTACTAAGGTTTGTTTAAAGTAAAAATACTTTATTTATTTTTTTCTATTTGGTTTATATAATATTAAGCCAAAAGTATAAGAAAAATGAAGAAAGGTTCTAGTCAAGGAGGAAAAAGTATGTGTGAAACAGCAGCCTTACTTGATAAGGAGGAAGAGTTACTATCCATAAGAATATTCTATATCCCAGCATTTTACATTTATATCTGCAGCATTGTATGTACACTGTGTATGTTAAATTGATCTTAAAAATCAAAGGGGAAGTAACAAAAGGATTATGGTAAAAATGTGAAAGTAAAAGTAATTAAGAAGTATTCTGTAGAATATTTTATACTAAGATTGATCGTCACTAGCAGAAGTGTTTCTAAACACTTCAGTGGCTCCAATTTCTCAGGGTTGGACTTTGGATGGGCCCAGAACATCCATTTAAGAAACTGTGAACACCATGGGAGCTGACTAGGTAGAAGGCTGGGTCCAGATCTGGCACAGTGGAGCTCTGGGAAAGATTCTTCAGCTGAGAACCAGTTCCCTGAGCTGTCCTCACACAGAGCTCATTTACATCTAAGGGCACTAGGACATCTAAATGTCTACTCAAGTATCCAGGTACATGGTAGGCATTTGTAAAAAGGGATCCTGCAAGTAGGACTAATTATCTCTTTTACACCCAAACAATTCTGCCTTTGTTGAAATAACTTAATTTCCTGGTTAAACATTACATTAAAATTACTATATTTTGTGTTAAATAAGGGGAATTTCTGTGCTTATCAGCATCTTTGTATAAAACTTCCAATCTATTCTCTTCACATTTTTAACAAAGAATTTAAAAAACATAATCAGTAATGCTTTATAATCTTACAAGCATATAAACAATCTCTTACAGAATAAGTCTTATTATACTGTTCAATAATGAATAGCTCTATTTCTGTTGCTCTTTGACATATTACATTATAATTGCAGATAAGGCTAGTTCCCAATTCTTAGGGAAATATCTTTTCCTTGTGGACATTCAACAATTAATCTAATCAAGCCTAGAATAGGAGTGGCTGCATTTATATTAAGTGAATGATATATTTTAGTGTTTTTAAGATGAAAGCAATATTATTTATCAAAGAACATTTGTAACAGAGAAACATACAAAAGAAACATTTTTCATCATCTACCACCAACACTATTTATTCATATTTATGTATCTGTTTAGCTTTTTCTGACTCATCATACTTTCAGAGCAGGATTTCTTAACCTCAGCACTATTGCTGTTTCTGGCTGGATAACTTTTTGTTGTGGGGAAGCTGTCCTGTGCACTGTAGGATATCAAGTAGCATCCCTGGCCTCTACCCTCTACTTGCCTGTAGCGGGACCCATCCCCTCAGTTGTGACAACCCTAAATGTCTGCAGACATTGCCAAATATCCCTTAGGTGGCTCCATTAAACCCACTAAGAATCACTTTTATTAGAGATATAAGGGGTTTCAGAAGTCAGGTTTCACTCCTTTGTTGTACAGGTAAGAAAATTAATACTTAAGAGAGTTCAATGCCGATGATCTGACCAAAATCTCACGGCTAATTTGTAGCAGGAACTGTGCTAAAACATGCAGATAACTTGACTGCTATAGAATTCAATGTCCATAATATTCTGCTTCTCAGATGATAGGGAAATAGTATGACTTTGCTTTTCCACTGTCTGAACAACTGTTTTCTTTTTTAAATGGATGATACTAAGCAGCTAAATGTACTCAAATCCTTTCACAACAGAAAGCCACTAAAATAGCAAGATGTCAGGATTTTTGACTTAATCATAGTAATTAAAATCAGTTTAGACTTCATCAATTTAGTACCAGCAAAGCTCTCATTTCTGTAATTATTGATTTTTAAAAGTACTGTAATATCTGTTAAAGGATTCATCAAGAAAAGGCTGCCAGATAAAACTCTAAGATGAAATTAATACGACTAACAGTACTTTTCTTCACCTGTCCTTCATTTGGCAGTAGTGTTGCTCATCTGCACAAAAACCACCTGCCTTTCTCATGTGCAAAGCTATGGAATGCTGAACATCCTCAGCAAAATCCTTGAAGGTCCTTCATATGTTTATGCTTTGCTCAGCCAAAATAAACTGTACACTGACCTTGTGAACAGATGCCTGGTAATGAGGTCATAGAACTGAGTAACACTTTCAGAAAATTGCTTTATGGTGCAATAAATGTTCTTATTAGATTCTTATTTTCATCTTTAACATGCTCAGGCAGTTCAACTTGGGAAACCTTGTCAGGGGCATTACCAATTTTTAAAGGTCACAACAAGAGTTCAATTATTTTTAGCCTGAAAGATATTTTTAACAAAGTACATACTGTAAAATTTTAAAATAATTCTCATGTCTTGTTACTGGCTCTTTTCCAGTTTCTCCTCAAACTTGACCTATTTCCTATTTCAGTTTCAATTTAATCCTCAATGTGAAGTGTCTGGTTCAGTGATTCTTCCATAACAGTGCCTTTCTTTGATATCTCCAGAGATAAAACTAGTTTCACCTATATTAAAATAGGTACAGCACAATTGGAAGCAAATACTTAATGTTAACATCATGTTATGTTCAGCATACCTAGTGTGCATTTATTCATTAGAAAATGAATAAAATCTAGGATGGCTGATATTAACCTTCTGGTGCTCATGCCGAGAATGGCAAGGGCTACCACATACATGGTGATCTTGATAAAAAGAATCATGACTTAAAAAGAAGGGAAAGTTTAAAAATGAATTCGTATTATAGGATACATGTGTGTTTTACAGTGATAACTTAAAGATGATTTCTGTGTTCTGTTTTCTGCCTTTGACGTGAGGAGATAGATCTAAGTTGTTAAATATATAAATAAAAATAATCACAAAGTAAAAACCCTAGAAATGTAGGCAGAGGAGCCATCCTACAAAAAAGAATTTCTGTGAGACAGTGCTTATTTTGATAATGGAAGGTAAGTGGAGGCTCTTAGCAACCAATGATAAGATAAAATTTTCATTTAGTGAATATAGACATTCACCTAGCCTGTGAGGGCAAGAATTCTATCTATTTTGCTACCTCTCTAGTACCTGCCATACAGTAGGCATTAAATAAACAGATGTTGGATACGTAGAATGATAATACTGATGGCAGCAAAGTATAAAATAAGAATAAATGAAGGGAGATTAAGTTTAAGATAATATAGTGGGATTTCTGATTTCCCACATAGAGTTTGAAAATAGTAAATATAAATCAAAATAAAATAAATATCCCACAGAATAGTCACAATACATAGGAAGGTGTCTCACAAAGTAGTAGAGCTACAAACTATGTTTAAGTGTTAAAGTGAGAGGAAAAAAATGGGAATTGTATTCAAGGGTTATCTGGGAGGTATGCGGCCATGTAACTGTTTTCATTATATTGACAACGGCTGGGTTTTTTTCTGGACAACCCTCGTATTTCTGTTTTCCAAAATAATGCTCTAAAATATCCATATTTTCTACACAATTTTTCAGGCTGAAATTTTAAGTTTTTGTTTCTCACCACAGAATCATGTTGAATGATGCTTTTAAATTTGAAACATTCAAAAAGTATCTTAAAAAAAAAAGATTTATTTTATTGTTTCTGAGTGAAGGAGAGAGAAAGAGAGAGAGAGAGAGAGAGAGAGAGAGAGAGAGAGGTGGAGGGCTCAGAGCAGTATCCATAGTTGTACATCATTTGTTGTGACATAATTTCATTCCACACAAGTGGATGTGGGGCCATGCGGGGCAGGAAGCAATCTGGAGGCCTCTCACATGGGAGGCAACTACATTCCCCACCGTGTCATCCCAGCGGTTACCAATTGTGCCGTAGTTCAGCATATGGGTTTGCACAGGCTGGGGCTGGGATTTGATCCCTGGACCGCATGGTTGCAAGGCAAATGCTCAACCTGCTGAGTTATCCTGGCATCCCCCAGAAATCATCTTATTTGGGGTGTAAACAAACACATATATTTTATAAAGTCAAATAATGCTAGATTTTATAACAAAAGAAGCAACAAACTGCGGTCCCCTTCTTACCTCCATCCCCTTGCAAACAACCATCTACTTTCCTAGATGGCAGATGAGGATTTTAGTTCTCTTCCACCTCCTTTTCTCCTCACTTCATCCTCCCAGTAGAACAAAACCACGGTTGTTCAATCTACAGTCAGTGTTCTTATGATTATGATAGAAATGCTATTCACTGCTGAGCCAAGTTTTGCTTCATTACCATATTTCCTTTCCTATATATGGTAACTTTTCCCAGAATTACAATTACCCCTCTTTTTCTCTTATTTCATTTACTTAGTTGTCCTACGCTCTCCCTCTTCACATTGTTGCGACTCCATTTTTCACAGTGCTCAAGGCATAGGTGCAGCTGCACCATAGTCCCTGCCACCTACAACCAGTGTATTTTTTTTTATCACTTGTAGCACACTCTGACTGATTTAAATATTATCCCTACACAGGGATTATCAGATATTCTCGTCTGCATACTTTTCTCAGACATGCCTGTCCTGGCACCCTTTGTCCATAACATCGAATTCTGGCTGTCTGTACTCTGGACTTGCTGTGTAGTGCTCATTTTTGGAATTTCTGTCACTTCCCTTCTGTGCTGGATATCCTGCCTCCCAGATCCCAGGGGTTTTCTTGTCCATGGACTATTTCCTAACTTTGGCAGAACATAACTATTCTGACACAAGATGTATAGAAAGAAAATCTTGTGACTCTGCATGCCTAAAATAAAAAAAATAAAAGATTTATTCTAAGTTGACACATGAATGAGAGCTTGATCACTTCAAATTTGAGGGTGAAAAATCATTACAGTAGCATGGATGGTATTAGTCTTCTGTCTTCAAGCTTCCATTGTCACTATTTAGAAATTAATGCCTGATTCTATATCATTTGAATGTGACATACTTTTTATCTTTTGGATCTTTAAGAATTCTTTCCTTGTCTCTGGTGTTTTGGAATATTCCAATGACCCTGCTTGACAGTGGCTCTTGCCTAGTCAACCTTTTTTTCCCCCCATTCATTGTGCTGGGTATTTTGTGGGCCCTAGTTGTTGGATCTCCTGGATGATGCATTTTAGTAGATATGGAAATTAGGAATGCATTTTTATTAAGAAATAAAAGGTAAATGTACTTTTGAAATGGAAAGTAGTCCTCAAATATGCTGAAAATTTTCATATTTTAGTATTTATTTATATTTATACTAATAAAAGGTCTTCAAAAACATATAATAAAAAAACTATACTAAAATGCTAGTAATTAATAATTATTAAAAATACAGTTGTCTTACACTATCAATGCTACATAGTAAGTTTCCACTTAATTTTCAATGTAACTTTTACTACAAAATGTGAATATTTTATCTTGTTGATCATGTTAATTGTGATACTTGAGCCAAAGATCATTCTGAAGAGAAGGCACAATCTGGGAATTTCCATTTGACCTTTTATATCCCTTCACCATTGTTATTATATAAAATCCGCTTAACTAGAATAATTATTTTCATAGCATTTCGTTTTAATTTGAGATAACTAAGTTGAAAAAGCTTAACTCAAAAGCTAGAATACTATTTCGTCTCAATTTAACTTAATAGCCACAAACTCAAATTTTCCCTTGAATTGAGAGAGACCCTTGATATTAGCAATGGTTATTGGACTCCTACTATATTTTGGAAAGCACTGTGCTTTTCTATTTGCTCTCACAGATAGGTGTATTATCCTCATTTTATACACGAAGCAACTAAGGAATACAGAAGTGAAGTAAATTGCCAGTAGTTATTTAGAAAGTCACCCTCAGCACTTTTTGGGTCTGAAGCCAATTTTCTTTTTATACTACACACCAAAATCAATTATGCTATGGTATTTAAAATAAACCACACTAATGACTACATGCAAAGAAATCTAAAAGCCACAAGTTTTCACAGAAGGCATTCATTTGGTAGCTTGGCTTGCAAAACACAACACATGACATTAGTATCGGCTAAATAAAATCTCAAGTTTTAAGAACAGAATTTTTTCATGCCTTATTTTGAATAATCAGTTACCTCAAATTGGTTGAAGTAGGGGTGCAGAAGTAAGCCAGAAATCCTACCAAGATATTGCCACCGAGAGAGAGAACACACCAAAGACAGAGAAAGAAAGAATGGTCATCTTTACTAAAGGTGATTTACTCAAACAATTTTAAGTTATCAAGTAGGAAAGTTATGACAAAATGACATTTTCCAGTGTGTTTTATTTATTAACTAGATCCCATTTTGCGATCAATTAAGACTTTCAAAATAGTGAGTAGTTATAGAAAGCATGTTGTTAGAATTCTTCTAAATTATCTACTTGTTCATCCCAGTAATACAAAAGTACACAGAAAGCAAAATTCTGCCAAACTTTATAATGACCGGAATAAAAAGCCACTCTATTGGTTGACTTAATGTGCTACTGGATAAACAATGTAAATAAAAAATTACCTTTACTGCTGCAGTGACAGCAGCAGTAGCTGCTAAGTTTAAACCTTGCCGCCCAAAGTTGACCATCGTCTCATAGCCTCGTTCCTTTGCCTGTACAATATAATCATCAATCTCCTGCGGGGGAAAAAAACCCAGACCATAGACATCAATTTTACTTAAATACAGTATAAGAATCCAAAAAAGTAGGACTTTCCCCATAATATAATCATTTTGCTAATTTTATGACATAAAGCATGTGATAATATACATTCTTAACAACTGATGTGAGGAAATTATTTATCTTACCCTTTCCTTTGAAGAAAGAAGTGGATGAAGGAACTTCCTATATATTAAACTTGCTCCTTTGGTGTAGGGAGAGAGCAGCCATATGACAAAAGCAATCTTAAGTTCATAGTACAGGGGGAACCTAACAAGAAAAAATTTGAAAAAAATGCCGGTGAAGATAAACTACAGATAGTGAGAACATCACACACATAAAAAAACTTTAAAAAGTTCAGTCACTGTGGTAAGTTTTCAACGTAAAAGTTGAGTGTTCAGAGAAACAATTATATTTGAATCAACGAATTAAATCTCATGAACTATATATCAGTTAGCGAAAGAATGACCCGTTCCCCATAGAGATTCATATCTTCTAGTAAAGATTCTTCAGTTTAAGCAAGCACAGGGAAGTTCCTCCCTGACTAGCAGTTCAGAGAGAGTATTAACAGCATTTAACCAGAGCAGTAAGGTACACCTGCTCTCTCTGCAGAGCCTACCGCTGTCGAAGTACCTGACACAACTCCAAGTATCAGGACTCACACTTATAAGCTTTAAGTGCACAATATTACCCTATACACACGTCTTCTCTTTCTCAGAAGTCCCAGAAAACATCCCTGCCAATCTCATTTGGCCAAAACTCAGCACTCTGCAGTTCTAAATTATTTACTTACAAGGGAGAATGGAATTACCGATGCGGTAACTTTGCAGTGCCTTCCTTGTAGGCTGAGTACACGTCCCCAAGCAATGACTATGACTTTAACCATGTGACCTGCTTTCACAAACAGAACATGAGTGTGACATATGTCACATGCAAGAAGAAGATTTAAGTGCCCTTTGACTCCCTCAATCCAACACTCCCAACCTCTTGCTTTAAACTTTTGCT
>PVKE010011058.1:0-14395 GCA_004027555.1 Craseonycteris thonglongyai
CGGGGCGGGGGTCGCCGGGGCGGGGGTCGCCGGGGTGGGGGTCGCCGGGGCGGGGGTCGCTGGGCGCGCCGGGGGTCGCCGGGGCGGGGGTCGCCGGCACCGGGGCGGGGGTCGCCGGGGCGGGGGTCGCCGGCACAGGGGTGGGGGTCGCCGGGCGCGCCGGGAGCCGCCGGGGCGGGGGTCGCCGGCACCGGGGCGGGGGTCGCCGGGCGCGCGCCCCCGTGCAGCCGGCCCGGGAGCCGCCGAGGCTGCGCGCGGACCGGCCCCCGGAGGCCCGGGCGCCCCCGCCGCGCGCCGCCCCCGCCCCGGCTCCGCCCCTCGCGCGCGCGGGGTCCGCGTCTGCGGCTGCGTTCCCCGAAAGACGCGGCTGCGCCCCGGCTCCGGTCCGCAGGGAGAGCCAAGGGCACCGCTCCCCGCGCCCCCAGCCCGGGATGTGAGGGCGCCCCGCTCGGCCCGCGCTCTCCAACGCTCCGACCGGCGGTGAGCTCGGGGGGCGCGCGCCGGGGAGGGGCGCGCACCGGGCCGGCGCGGGGTTCCCGGGCCCCCAGCGCAGGGGTGGGGTGGGGGCGGGGCGCGCGCCTGGCCGGGCCCCCTCCCCCGCCCCGGCCCACAGGGGCCCGGCGCGCGCGGGGCGCACGGAGCGCGGTCACCCCGCCGCCCGCCGCGATGGGGGTGGCGGTCGCAGGGGGACCCCAGCCCGGGAGGAGGCGGCAGCTCGGAGGCCAGGACGGGAGCGGGTCCCTGCGGGCTGGGCCGGGGTCCGCTGACGCTGACGGAGGCTGCTCGCCGCCAGGCCCGCGCCCCAGACGACCCCCCGCCCGTAGCCCCGGCGCCTCCCCGAGACCCGCGTGGACCATGCTGCCCGCAGCCATGAAGGGCCTGGGCCTGGTCGCGCTGGCCGCCCTGCTGTGCTCCGCGCCCGGTGAGTCTGGGGGCGGCGGGCCGGGGGGTGTCCCCTCTCCCTCGGGGCCCGCAGCCGCCTCCTCAGCCCCTGACTGCAGCCAGCCCGGCCGTCCCCCGGGGCTGCCGAGGGGTCCCAGAGCGTTGCCACCGGGTCCTCGCGCCCAGGTGGCCGTGCGGGCGTGTCCCGGGCTGGGGGTCTGTGCCCCATCCGGCTCCGAGCCCCCCGAGGGCTGCCCACCAGCTCCTGGCAGCCCTTCCAAGCTGGGAGCCAGCCGGGATCTGGGGTGGGGAGGATGGGTGTGCACAGGAAGGAGGGCACCGTGTGTGAGGCGCGTGTGCATGCGTGTGCACTTGCAAGTAGGGTCAGGGACGGGCCTGGGGACTTCCCGAGTGCCCGTGTGGGACCCTCCCTGCAGACAGTGGCCCGGTCACCGCCGGCCCAGGGCGCCCACCACGCCCACCGCCGCAGGGCTGGCACCCGGGGGCAGCACCTGCAGCAGGCAGGTGGGGCGGGCCGGCTTGGCCCTCGGGTTTCCGACGGCCGCCCTGCTCCTCGCTCGTCACCCAGCTCAGGGCCTGTGGTGCCACGACTGCACCCTGACCACCAACTCCAGCCACTGCACCCCGAAGCAATGCCAGCCGTCGGACACCGTGTGCGCCAGCGTGCGGATCACGGACCCCAGCAGCAGTAAGTCGGGGGCCGGCCCCCGTGGGGGAGGGGGACGAGGGCCCCGGCTTTGCCGTCCTGGGGTCCCCGGCCGGGTCGCGGGCTGTCCCCAACGCCAGGCCCCCGTCCTCGCCCCCAGGCAGGAAGGACCACTCCGTGAACAGGATGTGCGCGTCCTCCTGCGACTTCGTGAAGCGCCACTTTTTCTCCGATTACTTGATGGGCTTCATTAACTCTGGGATCTTAAAAGTAGACGTGGACTGCTGCGGGAAAGATCTGTGCAACGGGGTGTCCGGGGCCCGGGGCAGCCCCTGGGCCCTGGCTGGGGGGCTCCTGCTCAGCCTGGGGCCCACCCTCCTCAGGGCTGGGCCCTGAGCTCCCCTCCCTCCCTCCCTCCCGCAGGGCTTCTGAGCCTGCCCCCCACCCCGGGCCTGTGGCTGCCCCTCGCAGCCTGGGGGCGGCTTCGGCCTGTGCCCCATGCCCCTCCCTGTGTCTGTCTTTCTAGCAGCTCCGAGTCCTAGCCAGCAGGACATCTGTCTCCGGGAAACCAGGTGTCGGGTGGGCAGGAGGCCGGGGGTGGGCAGTGGGGTGAGGGCAGCGGGGTGGGACCCTCAGGCCTTGGCCGAGTCCAGAGACCTGGGTCTCAGCCTGGGGGGCAGGGACTTCCTGGCAGAGAACGGGGGGCCGTGGGTGCTGGGCTGCCCCGGGGGGATCCTGGGCCCGGCGAGGTTGAGATGATCACAGATGGGCCGGGAGCTGAGGCCTCACACGCTGTGGACAGCGAAGCGTGTGCGCGGCCTCCCACGAGCACACACCCACCCAGTGGGGCTCCCTGGCCTCCTCGCCCGCACGCCGGCTCACACAGGTGTGCACCCACCCGGGTGTGCACTGAACCACCAGCATCCCAGCAGCCGGTGGACTCACCCCACACGCCGTGCCCCTGTGTGGGGGCTCCCACACTCACCTGGCCCCCCCAGACCCGGGGGCAGCCTCAGCCTCACGTGGACCCTCACTTGGGGGGTTCTGCCTCTTGCCCGGACATCCCCGCCCCCGCCCTGAGCTGGACACCCCCATGAGGGGTGTCACAGCAGGACTGGGGCACTTTGGGGGGAGGCGGTGGGGGAGGACCCCTGGAGGTAAGTCTTAGGGTGCCCTTCCTGCTGCAGCCGTGGGTCTGCGGTCTGACCTTGGCCCCGAGTCCAGCCCAGCCTCCCGCACCCCACGGCCGTGCCGCTGGTCCTGTGGCCACGTGAGACGCCTGAGTCCTTCCCTGTCCCTGTGCAGCTGGCTCAGGCCACGGGCATGGCCCCGCCTGGGCCCTGGGCTCCTTGGAAAGTACAAGGGTCCCCCTGAGCCGATGAGCCGTGGAGAGGGGTCTGGGGGTCCAGTCACGTGACCCGGAGCAGAGCGGGGTCCCTGGAGGCTCCTGTCACCGTCCTGCTGGTGGAAATGGCCGGGGCTGTGTGTGCTCCGTTTTAAGTTTGCCCTGATGCCCTGCCGCGTACCCCGTGCTGCCTCTCCCCAAACCTCAGTAAAGTGTGCTACCCACGCGTGTGTCTGCTGCTTGGCGGGGCGGGCGGGGCGGGCGCGGCGGCAGGGGAGGCGGGGGGCGCAGGGGCCTGCCCCCCCAGGGGTGGGGTTCCGACCAGCTCCTGCTGGACTGTGTGCCGAGTGTACTCGTTGCGGGAAGCACTTAAACCAGGGGGGACCCTTGAGGAAGGGGTCCCGGTCAGAAGCAAGCGCAGGGGCTCCCGGGGAGGGTCGCCGGGCACAGAGCCTGGGCGGGATAGTGCACCTCCCCCTCCAAGCGTTTCCGTGCAGACCCCCTCCCCCACCGACGAGGGTGCACTGCCCAGTGGGGGGGCGCGTGGTCCGGCGGGCACGTGGGCGTGCCAACACACCCGTGTGCCGCTCGATCGTTTCGGGGAACAGTTCACTGAGGACACCTGTTCAGGTCAGCGCGGCTGGACGGACCCTCCGTGTTCGGTGTCTGCTGAGCATTCATTCCCCTGCGCGAACGAAGCGAGGGTCACTCAGCCGCCCTCACCTGCGGGCGCCGGGGGTGACTCTCAGCCACGCGGCCGTGAGCACCCGGTCCTCACATCCATGTGGACCCACACGCTTACTTCCGCCCACCGGTGCTGAGACGTGGGCATCTGAGCGACCAACGATGTCTGCCTAGAAACAAAACACACCGTGTCAAGTGCCAGTGCTGCCCGGTCCCCCGACGTGCCCCGCGGAGGGTGGGCTCCGGCTCTGGCGTGTTTGCCCATCTGGAGACCAAAGCCCAGCTTCCCGGATTGCCATCGAAGAGATGATTTGTGACCCGGACCCCGTCGGGTTCACGGCTGCCCCCATACCTGCTCCATCGCATGCCCGGCCCGGCCCCCTCCTGGGGTGTTGGTCTTTTCTATTGATTTGTGGACCCTTGTGTGTGTTAGGGACACAGTCTTCCCCATGGTGTACGCTTTGCACATACGGCCTTGTGTCTGTTTTGGCGTCTTCGCTGCACGTGTGTGCGTGTTCGCAAGTTCCATGCGGTTGGATCGAATTGTTCTTTCATGGTTTAAGGGCTTCCCTCTCTCTGCCCGAATCTTAGGACAGTAGTCTCTGTTTTCCTCTACGACTGTGAGTTACAAACTCGGTGACCACCTTCAGCGAGCCGCCCCCCGCCGGCAGTTTGTCGACGATGTGGCAGGAGGCAGACTTCTTCCCAAAACGTAGCTAACTTTCCTCCATGTCCTGGGTCCCTTTGTCAACAGGGTCCCTGCCGTGCTGTTTGGATTCTGGCAGGTTCATGGCAGGTCCAACACCTCAGTGCGGTGGTGGGCGAGGGCGGGCGGGCAGGGACCACACACAGCCCGGTGGCCCCGGTCAGACACCACCCTGGAAAGAAGAGGTGTTCTGCCTCACGCCAGATACCATTTTCTGCCACCCCGGGAGAGCGGCTCTGGAGAGAGAAGGTGGCCTTGTTCACGTGGCAGTGGGCACTGAGCTCACACGCTCGAATATGGCAGCCGGGTCCCCTGAGCCAATGTCACAGAGGGTGGGGGGCTTCGTCGGGGACTCCGCTGGGGGAGCTCGCCGGGATGGCTGCCCCATGCCCCTCCAGAGCCAGGGGGCGTCCGATGCATCCCCCTGGCAGGATCGAGGTCACGGAGCGACACCCTCGGGGCGGGGAGGCAGCAGAGTGGAGTCTCTGAGTTCCAGAAAAGCGGCATTTACATGCAGGGACTGTCAACACGGCGGAGGTTGGTGCCAGGCAATTTGGGGGCCGCCGCCAGCACCCACGCGTCTCCTGAGCCCATTCTCTGCAGAACCTCTTAGATTGTCAAGGCGCACAACCAGACCCACAAGTGAGGACGACGTCGACTCTGCTTCCTCGATGTTCCGATCGTGCATTTCGTTTTTTTTATTTTTATTTTTTTTATTTTTTAAACTTTTTAATTCTTTTTATTTTTTTTGACAGAGAGAGAGAGAGAGAGATACAGAGACAGAGAGAGAACTGAACTGGGGGAGCTCCCAGTTCAGCATATGGGTCCGCACGGGCCGGGGCCGGGATTCGATCCTCAGTCTCCGGCGCTGCAAAGTGAGCGCCTAACCCACTGAGCCATCCCGGCTTCCCCTCGTTTGTTTTTTTTTAAAGATTTATTTTTATTGTTTTTGACAGAGACAGAGAGATACAGAGACAGAGAGAAGGGGGAGGGCCCAGAACAGCCTCCATAGTTGCACATCATTGGTTTTTCCACATAGTTTCATTCCACAGGTGGGTGCGGGGCTGCACAGGGCAGGGACTGGGCCGGGGTCTCACCCCGGTGAGAACCGAACTGGGGGAACTCCCCAGCTCAGCATATGGGTCCCCAGGGCTGCAAAGTGAGCGCCTAACCCACTGAGCCCTCCCGGCTTCCCCTGCGTTTCGTTTTTTGTTTCTGTTGGGAGCTGGGACCTGCAGAGCATCGTTGAATGAGGACAGTGACCGGGCTTATCTGTTCACAGACGCGCGTTCCTGCTGCCGCTTGAATGCGTCTTGACGCTTTATGCGTATGTCAGTGAGAGGCTTTTATTAGGCATGGCCGATGACTCAAAGAATTGCCCTCTCGCCTTCTGGTGGGACGCCCACACGCCCCTCATTGGACTAGTGGCCAGCACAGTGGGATCTATCGCTAGGTTTCCTCACAGGGATGAACCCCAGCGGCTCACGGGACAGAGTTCTCGAAAACCCCTGCCAGGTTCCAGTCGCCAGCAATGGGTTGGGTCACCTTCGTCGTGGGACGTTCGCATGAGACCCACAGCAGCGTTGTCTCTCGTTTTCCGTTATCGGAGGAGAGCTCAGGGTTCTGCCGCCCTTTGCAGAACGGGCGGGCGATTCCCCGCCTTTTACTCTCTGGGTGGCTGAGGAGTTCCCCCTCCCGAGGGCCTCCCTGCAGGGGGCGTTGGGAGCCCCAGGAGTGGGGGGAGCTTGCACCCCCGGCCCGGTGGTGAGGGGCCCCTCACGTGGGGCTGGGGCCGTCCCCGGAGCACGTGTTCATCTCCGCCTGCACCTGCTCGCAGCTGGGCTGGAGGTCCTCTTAGGTCCACTCGGCAGCCGGGACCCAGACTCAGGAGAGGCAAGACACGGACGTGCAGGAGTGTTCGTGGGCTCGCGGGGGCCGCCCGGATTCCAGGGTGTCTCCCAGCACCGGCTGGCTGCGTGGTCTCGGTCAAGTTCGGCAGCCTCTGAGGCTGCCTTCTGCTCACAGGGTTGCGTGTGGACATGGGGCACAGCCTCGGGCCCCTCTGTTCCAGCCCGACTGAACGCCAGTCCAGGCAGGGTGCACGGTGAATGACGAGCAGTGTGGGGGAGCAGGAAGGGCCCCTCTGCTCCAGCCCGGCCGAACACCAGTCCAGGAGGGGGTGCACGGCGAATGACGAGCAGTGTGGGGGAGCAGGAAGGGCCCCTCCGCTCGCTCAGGTCTCTCCTTGGGGCTTGCACCTGACCCCTCCCCTGACCAGTGCAAGCCCCTCCTGTGGTTGGGGGCCCTGGGCTAGGCCCAGGCTCACGTCCTTAGAAGGCCCAGCTGGCGGCTGCAGGGAGCAGGGGTCTGGGGCACTGGGAGGGGACCGTGGGGCTGACGGGACCCGAGTTTGAGGGGCAGCCGGGCTGGAGAGAGTGAGGGATGTCGGGATGGCTGGAGGGGCCCAGGTTGGGACGAGGTGTCTGAGCGGAGGCACCCATGGGGCATCCAGCAGGATGGGGGGCGGGCAGGGGCCGAGAGCAGAGCCGATGCCCCAGGAGAGGGTGGGCAGCAGAGCCTGTGGCCGTGGCCCATGGCGGAAGCTTCCGGATGCCCACGCCCAGCCTCCCACCCCCAACCTGTGCCCACGTTCCCGGGATGTCAGGTGGCCTCCTTCCTCAGCACTGGCCGCTCGGGGTGGTCTGGGCACGGTGTGGGTGGAGGCGACCGGGGGCTGCTCCCGCCGGGGGCTGTCACACTGTGTCTGGCCTGTGAGCAGGACCCGCCCCTCCCCCAGACAGAAGCCTCCGGAACCAGCCTGGCCGTCGCCCATTTTGAGTTGAATGAATGAGGGACCAACAGTGACATTTGCATGCGTTGTCTGTGACCAGTGAGTGAGAAGAGGGGTCCCCAAATTAAGACTCAGCTGGGGGGGGACGGGTCCCTGGGGAGGGGCCGGGGAGGGCCGGCTGAGCCCCCAGGGCCAGCGTTTCCTCTCAGCCCCATTCTCTCCAGCTGCCTGCCTCCCTGGGCCCCCCAGTTCTGAGGAGATCCAGGGCCCCCGCTGCATCCACCCCGAGCGCTGGGCCCTGGGCCCCTCACCGGGGCCTGGGGAACCCGCTCGCCCCGCTCGGCAATGGGACAGACGGACAGACTCCAACATGGACAGAAAGGCTGGCGACACCCTCCTGAGGTGACCCCGAGTGCGGTCTTGACCCGGGGAGGCCCCCAGGGGGCCTGGTGTGTCTGAGGGGACAGCGGCAAAGGGGACGCGAGAGCAGCTAATCAAAATCAGTCGTCCTTGGCAACGGTCCCCAGTGCTGCAGGCAGGAGTCACCATGGTTACCGCGCCTCCACATCCCCCGAGTTTCCTGGCGAGCCAAACATTCTGTTTCCCAGAGCGGTGGCCGCGCACGAGCCGCAGCGTCACGGAGCAGTGTGTGCAGAGGCGCCCGCAGCGCCGAGCTGAGTAGGCGAGTCCCGCACCACACAGCGCCACAGCGTGCTGCCTCCTGTGCCCGGGGACAAGCACGGCTTTGCGGGCCGTGCGACTCCACCCTCCATCTGTCACCTGTCGTCTGTCATCTGCCCATCCTACCCTATATTGTCTACCTATCTCTCCATGTATCATTATCTATCATCTATCCATCTATCCATCTATTCATCTAGCTATCATCCATCTATCTATCATCTATCTATCATCCATCCATCTATCTATCATCCATCTATCTATCATCCATCCATCTATCTATATCTATCTATCTATCCATCTATCATCTATCATCTATCATCCATCTATCCATCCATCTATCTATCTACCGTATTTTCCGGCGTAGAAGACGACCGGGCGTATAAGACGACCCCCTAATTTTACAGTTAAAACATAGGTTTAGGCCTATATTCGCTGTATAAGACTACAGCCTTGGAAGTGGGGGGTCGTCTTATACAGCGAATATAGGCCTAAACCTATGTTTTAGCTGTAAAATTAGGGGGTCGTCTTATACGCCCGGTCGTCTTATACGCCGGAAAATACGGTATCTATCTATCTATCCATCTATCATCTATCATCCATCTATCCATCCATCTGTCTATCTATCTATCATCCATCTATCTATCATCTATCTACCCACGTATCATTATCTATCTATCATCTATCATCTATCATCTATCTATCATCCATCTATCCATCTATCCATCTATCATCTATCTAGCCATCTATCTATCTATCTATCATCCATCTATCTATCTATCTATCATCTATCTATCTATCAATCATCTATCATCCATCCATGTATCTATCTATCACCTATCATCGATATATATCTATCCATCTATCATCTATCATCCATCTATCCATCTATCTATCATCCATCTATCTATCATTTATCTATCATTCATCCATCTATCTATATCTATCATCTATCATCCATCTATCTATCTATCATCTATCTATCTAGCTATCAATCATCTATCTATCATCCATCCATGTATCTAGCTGTATCTATCATCTATCTATCATCCATATATCTATCCATCTATCATCTATCTATCTATCTATCTATCTATCATCTACCTATCTATCCATCATCCATCCATCCATCTATCTATCATCTATCTATTGTCCATCTATCTATCATCTATCTATTGTCCATCTATCTATCATCTATCTATTGTCCATCTATCTATCATCTATCATATCTATCATCTATCTTTCTATCTATCATCATCATCATATCTATCTATTTATCTATCATCTATCATCATCGTTATATCTATCAATCTATCTATCATCATCATCATCATATCTATCTATCTATCATCATCGTCATATCTATCTATCTATCTTTCTATCATCTATCATCATCATATCTATCAATCTGTCTATCATCTATCATATCTGTCTCTCATCTACTATCTATCTATCTATCTACATCTATCACATCTATCTATTTACCCATCTCTCTCCCCTCAGGGAGGAGAATGGGTTTTGAGGTGGAAATGGGGGGATGGCCCCTGAGGAGGCGCAGGGGCCGGGGGTGTGAGGACAAGTCACCGGCCATGGGCTCAGGACACCAGTGTCTGAGGTCCAACCTGAGATGCTGCTTGTGTGTTTCCTGGGGCCACTGTGACGAACAGCAGCAGTAGGTTCTCCCACAATCCTGGGCAGAAGGTGAAACCCGGAGCGGGGGGCTGGGCCGAGCTCCCTGAGGGCTCGGGGGCTCCTGACCTGCCTTGGCTGTGCCCACACCCCTCCAGTCTCTGCTCTGTCTCCACGTGGCCTCCTGCCCGTGTCTCCGGGGTCCCTTTTGGTCTCATAAGGACGCTCTCTAGTCCAGGATCCGCTCCCATCCAGGGTGGCCTGACCCCCGCCTGCTTACCTTCATTGCTCCTGCAAGCACCCTATTTCCAAATAAGGCCACGTCCTCTTCTCACATCTCATCCTCCGCACGGAGAATCCTGGGGCCCGGGAGGAAACACAATTGCTAGGAATTTTCAGGAACCTCATACTTACTCATGTACTTTCTCCCACATCACACACACTATTGTCTCAGAGCAATAGTCTCACACACGACACGCACAGTCTAATGACTGAGGACCATGCGGATTCTCGTTTGCATTCCCTTTACGTCAGTTTGGGGCCGCGGTGTAGCTACGTTGTCTGAGCACGGAGTTAGTGCAATTGCAGCCCCTCTGGTCACCATTCTGTGTGGTTAATCGTCCACGGCGTCCCTGCCATCGACCTCGCTGCCTGTAGCTTCCTCTCTGGTGGCTTCCTCGGGAACAGCTCACGGGAACAAAATCCCCTGACTTCATCGAGGTCAGTTTCTCCGGCTGTAAAACCCTTGACGGGGAAGCCGGGACGGCTCAGGGGCTTGAGTGCTCACCTTGCAGCCCTGGGGTCCAAGGATCGAATCCCGGCCCCGGCCCGTGCGGGCCCATATGCTGAACTGGGGTGAGCTTCCCACATGGGGGGGGCAGTTTGGTTCCCCTGGGGCGAGCGGTTCCTGCCCCCCGCCCACCCGCGTGGAATGAAACCATGTCGAATCCTGATGACGTGCAACTATGGAGACGGCTCTGGGCCCTGCCCCTTCTCCCTGTCTCTGTCAAAAACAGTGAAATAAAGCTTTAAAAAGAAACCCCAAAACCCCTTGAAGCCCACGTTCTCCCCTGTGTTCTCAGTCTGTGTCGTGCTGTGGCCCTGGGTGCGCCGTGTGCTCTGGGGACGTGCACGTGGGTGTTACCCCTCCTAAGGTGACCAGATGTTAACATTGGTAAAGGGGGACACTATGGACCGGGGGGAGGGGGTTCTTGATTAAAAATTGGGTCTATCTCCCACCGTTCCCTAGCTTGTCGTGCATTCTTTCCAAACATCGGGACTTTTTTAAAACGCCGTGGGATGCGGGACAAATTGTTAAAAATCGGGACTGTCCCGCCCAAAGCGGGACGTCTGGTCACCCTACTAAGGAAGGGCTGGCCACCAAAAGCACACCTGCTGCCCCTTCCTCCCACCCCCTGGGGTCCCCTTCGTGTCCCCTTCGTGTCCCCTCATCCCTCAGGACTTTGACCCTGCCTGCTGTCACATTCCACGGCCCCCACCCTGGACTAAGCCCAGCCCTGCCTAAGCAGACATGGGCAGAGTGACAACTTGGAGTCACCCTCACAGTGCGGCTCCAGCTGAGCTGGAACCGGAAGCCGTCCTGACGGCTCTTTCGAGTTTGTCAGATGTGGGATTTGTGAATATTTGCAGATGGACGGGCCGGTGGTTGAAAACATGCCCCCAGCTGGCAGGAACCCAGCCCCTCGTCTCCCCTCGGGCGATGGGTCGGCATTGGATACTTCGGCGTTCGCGGGGTCTTCAGGGGACAGAAAGACCGCAGAAACGGGAGCCGAAGACAGTGCTTGGGGACTTCTGCGCAACTATCGGCGCTCGAGAACGGGGGAGACTTGGGGTTCGTTTTCGGGGCCCCCGTTGCCTGCCCCTTGGCTTGGGCACCAAGCAGCCAGGAAGGGGACCCAGCGGCAGCTTCCTCAGGTTTCGTGACGATGTTCAAACCGTCCAGCGAGAAGTGTTGTCCCCTGGCAGCCGGGCTCAGGCCGGGTGTGTACACAGCCTCCGGGGTTACCGGAGGCTTTTGTACACGCTGATGGAAGCATGTCACCGTGTGTGTGGCTTTCAAAGGCCAGACACTCTTCTTAAGAGCCCCATCCAGGGGAAGCCGGATGGCTCAGTGGGTTAGGCGCTCACTTTGCAGCCCCGGGGACCGAGGATCGAATCCCGGCCCCGGCCCGTGTGGACCCATGTGCTGAGCTGGGGAGTGCCCCCAGTTCGGTTCTCACTGGGGTGAGACCCCGGCCCAGTTCCTGCCCTGTGCAGCCCCAAGCCCACCTGTGCAATGAAACTATGTGGAAAAACCAATGATGTGCAACTATGGAGACTGTTCTGGGCCCTCCCCCTTCTCTCTGTCTATGTATCTCTCTGTCAAAAAACAAAAATAAATCTTAAAAAAAAAAAAAAGAGCCCCATCCAA
This sequence comes from Craseonycteris thonglongyai, assembly GCA_004027555.1. Taxonomy (NCBI): domain Eukaryota; kingdom Metazoa; phylum Chordata; class Mammalia; order Chiroptera; family Craseonycteridae; genus Craseonycteris; species Craseonycteris thonglongyai. The sequence goes on from PVKE010011058.1 coordinate 11,814, forward strand.
CCAGCTGTCAAATACGTTGCATCAGTCCAGGGTTTCAAATCAGCCTCCCGAACATGGCCAGCACCCGCCCCACGTTGTTTTCCATTCCGTTCCGTCGCTAAGTGTATGAACCCTCGTGGCACCGCACAGCTGCGGCCGCGAGATTAACATAACATTTGCTGTGGGATACACGACCACAGCCTCATTTCCTGTTCCTTCCGCACAGAAATGACCTTCCCACATGTCCCCTGTGTTCCCGTAGCTGAGGGGCTGGCTGCCAGTCGGCCCGGCATTTCCCCGGCTGGGGGGAGTCCAGGCGTCCCCAGGGTCAGGATTCCAGATGTCGTCCTGCAACACGGGACCCTGACGCCGGTCCTCCCACAGGGACGCTGTGCCCAGCCCAGCCGGCTGGACTTCAGCGGTCGGGGGTCCCTTTATATTGCGGGTCTCCGGTTCTTAGAGGGCCACACACAGGCCACCCGGACCCGGGCTGTCCTGTGGCTCCCACCCCTGTAGTGGTCCATGACTTGCCTCTCGCCCCGGGGACCTGAGAGGCAGCAGGTGCCCCAGTCGTTGAGCACCCGGGAGCCCCTCCTGGGAGATGAGAGGTGCCCTCTCCGGGTGACGCTGATCATGCATCTTGCCTCCTCTTGCCTCTCACGCGGGGCTGGTCTCCGACACGCGCGCGCCCTCTGGTGTCCCTACGTGGGATGTCAGCGGCCCTTCCTCCGTCCACGGTGGGCTTCTAAGCACCGTTTCCTACCCAGGACGGCGCACAGGCCTGCACTAGGGAACAGGCGGGGCTGGTGGGCTCTGGGAGGGCGGTGTGCTTCCAAAAGGGCGTGCACGGGATGCTCTCACCTCCTCTCCGCCCGGCTGTGTCGGACACCCCTGCCACCTGTGGGGTGAACCTGCAGGCCACTCGGTCACAGGTTCCCTGTGTTCCACCCTCAGCCACCCACACCTGTGTCTCTGCTGGAGCAAATCCAGCTCTGACCCCCGGGGGAGGCAGCTGCCGGCCCCACCTCCCTCAGGGCCCGCTGGGCACAGGTTCCGTGGGCTTTACTTCTCACAGGTCACGTGAACAGCAGCCGGGTGGCACATACAGGCAGGTGTTGTGCACGAACAGCTCCGGCTGGCTGCCCGTGAGCAGACACACCCATGGGTGGGACTCACTTACGCTCCCAGGTGACCCAAGCTCGCAGGGGTCGGCTCCCCTCCCGGGGGACACCAGGTGTCATCTTCGGGCTCTGGTGGGGTCGTGGCCTCTTCGTGGCCCTCGTTCACATGGTCTCCCCACTTCCACACGTGTTTTGAATAACGGATGACCCACTTGGCCGCGGGCAACTTTCCGTGCAGCAGCTGCTCCGAGGGTGACGGGAATGGGGCATGCCCACACGCCGGCATGTCCCCGGGATTCGGATTGGTGGCCCGGTGACTGCTTCCAAAGAACCACTTCAGTTCGGCAGGTAGAGTGAGAGAGGGGCGCCCCCTCCCACGGTGCCTTTCGGAACGCCTGCAGATAAGGGTCGTCAGACTTCCGTTACTCGGTCACTTCTCCCGAAGCATCCGAGCTCCTTCCCAGAATGCCGTGGGGATTCCTTCCAGGGTTATCCAGGTGGTCTGCAAGCAGCATAGTGGGTCATCGATGTTCTCAGTTGAGTTACTTTTGAAGCGAGTGCAACATCTGTTTCATGGATCAGAGGAGGGAGGCTTTCCACTGACTAGAAAAAGCAGTCCGGTCTCTCATTATCCCACTTTCTAGCTGAAAACGGTCCTCGTAGCCCCAATCTAAGATAGCACGAGGACATGGATCATCCAACACAAACAAGACCCCCTTTATAACTCTGAAGAGTATCTGTTAGCTGGGGAAAATGAAGATTTGCACCGAACGTCTTGCCTTACAAACCGTTGTGTAGCCAGCCATCCTTGTTTTCTTTCTTTTAAAATGGTGGTTGTCTTTTTTAATTTTTTTTTTTAAGATTTATTTTTATTGTTTTTGACAGAGAGAGAGAGAGAGAAGGGGGAGGGTCCAGGGTCGTCTCCATAGTTGTACGTCATCAGTTTTCCACGTGGTTTCGTTCCACGCAGGTGGGTGGGGGCCGCACAGGGTGGGAACTGGGTGGGGGTCTCCTGCATGGAAAACACACCCCTGTGCAGCATATGGATCCACATGGGCCAGGGCCGGGATTCGATCCTTGGTCTCCGGGGCTGCAAGACAAGCACTCAACTCGCTGAGCCATCCCGGCTTCCTTCCCTTGCTTTCTTTTCGGTTCCTGTTTACACGGTTTCTTTTCCATACGATTTTACTCTCATTCTTTCTGTATTCTCCTATATTTTTTTTTGTAAGAAACTTAGTTGTTTTTCAAAAGCCAATCTGAAAAATCTCATTCCTTTACTTCTGGTCCTTAATCCATTTACATTTAATAAAATTATTGACAAAGCTAGGATAACACCTACCATCTTATTATTTGTATTTCATTTGGCCCACCTGTTTCATTTTTCTTTTCTCTGATTTTTTTCACTTTTTTCAGATTAATCAAATATTTTTATTATTCCACTTTTACTTCTACTAACTTAGTCATAGAGCCTTTAGCTATTGA
>PVKE010011058.1:14495-33676 GCA_004027555.1 Craseonycteris thonglongyai
AACTGTGGGAACTCCCCAGTTCAGCACGTGGGTCCTGCCTGGGCCGGAGCCGGGATTCGATCCTCGGTCCTCATGGCCTCAAAGCGAGCGCTCAACCCGCTGAGCCGTCCCGGCTTTCCCCTCCTCTGTATTTCTGATACTTCTAGGATCTTAGAATTTTTGAGCCAAATTTACTGGGCTTTACCTCTGATAGTGGCTGAATTATTCCTACTGGACCCACGGTCCCTTAGATAACTATTTGAGGGCACTGGACAGTGACCAATAGCAGGCAGATACTGAAGGGTGGTCAACACTTGAGACAAGAGGCACAGGTAAGTTTCCTGTTGTGGATTTTAGCTGGAGGACAGCTTCAGTCAGCGCCATGGGGGAGGCTAAACATCAGGTGGAAAACACAGTCGTACTGACTTGGAGAACCAGAGGGCAGAGTTCAGGACCACAGTACCAGCTGGAGAATGAGGGGACAGATCCCAGGAAGACGGAGCAGAGAAAGGGGCCCAAATTCCACGTACAAAGCCTTGGATCCCTGGCTGAGCTCTGAGCCACGCATGCCCGGAACAGGTTGCAGGTAGCGCAGCTAAGTTAATAGAATTGAACTGAAGTTTTCGACGCCATCCACCCCAGAGGAGAGAGTTTGCGGGTTGAATTCAGCCAAGTTAATGGCCCACTTTAGAGATTTATTTTATTGATTTTGACAGAGACAGAGACAGACAGAGAGAAGGGGGAGGGCCCAGAGCAGTCTCCATAGTTGACATTAGTTTTCCATATAGTTTAAGGTGACCAGATGTTAACATTGGTAAAGCGGGACACCATTGACCGGGGGGAGGGGGTTCTTGATTAAAAATTGGGTCTATCTCCCGCCGTTCCCTAGCTTGTCGTGCATTCTTTCCAAAAATCGGGACTTTTTTAAAACGCCGCAGGACAAATTGTTAAAAATTGGGACTGTCCCGCCAAAAGTGGGACATCTGGTCACCTTAATATAGTTTCACTCCACAGGTGGGCACAGGGCTGCGCAGGGCAGGAACTGGGCCAGGAGCCTCCCGCATAGGCCCCGGCAAGAACTGAACTGGGGGCACAGCCCAGCTCAGCATGTGGGTCCACATGGGCCGGGGCCGGGATTCGATCCTCGGTCTCCGGGACTGTAAAGCGAGCACTTAGCCCACTGAGCCATCCCAGCTTCCCCTAAGGGCCCCCTTTTAAAAAGTGTTCATACCCTTCAGAGAACCCTGAGACGTTCAGTTCCTATAACATCGTTTTCCATGTCCAGGAAGCAATCTAAACGTACTGGACACACGAGGAAACACTCTATAGAGAAAAGATCATGAACGGAGATGCACTCTGAGATAATCCAGATTTTGTAATTACCACCAGACACGGGTCCCATGGGAAGGAGCTCACAGCAGGGCACCCAGGAGGCTGAGGCCCAGGGGGAGCAGGAGCCCGGGACGCGGGGACCGGGGACGCGGCCGGGTGCCGGGATCCCCGTTGCAGAGGCTTCGGGAGCAGCACTGCCTGGTGATCCTGCTCAGCACCTGGGCTCCCTGCGACCACTCGTACTCCATGTTGGTGTTGGGGCACCTGAGGGCGCAGCGTTTGCTGACCAACATGGTCACTCTGGACTCTGCAGAGAGAGGAGGAGGCACGGCAGCCGGTGGGGGGTGCTGGCCACTGGCCAGAACGGAACCTCAGAAGCAGAGAGCGTCTGGCTCCATCAGGTGCTACCGACACCGGGTCCTGACCCTTTCAGGGGCCACGCATTGCAGAGCGGTGGGAGCGTGGCTGCCCAAGGTCACCTTCAGGTCCGGCAAAGACGGGGCCAGGACTGCTGGCCCTGCTGGGGGCTCTTCCCTGAAGCCACACGTGACCTGGGGAGCAGGCACTGGTGACCACGTTGGTGACCACAGAGGCCCTGCCGAGTGCTCAGCCCTGGGCTCGGGGTCCCCCCATTAAGGCAGGCACTTTGAAGGAATCATCGGGGGGAAGCCAAACCCTCAAAACAGCCCAAAACGTGGGAGTCCGACATTCTGTTGTGCTGAGCTACTGTCTCTTGTATTTGCTGCCTTGTGTTGCGTTTTGTTACGTTGACTTATTCCTCACGTTGTGTGATAGGACGGCTGCATCTCAGGTTACAGAGAGCCGCTCAGCGGCTGGGGGGCTGGGCTCACCTGAAGGAAGGGAGGAGGCAGGGCGCCCCCTCTGGAAGCCCCCAGAGCCCCACTTAGAGCAGCTAGCTGCCCGCCCCTCCCCTGGACTCCGGGTAGAGAGCTCCAGGCAAAAGTGGGGGCAGCGGGGTCCTGAAGAGAGCCCGCCCCGCTCCCAGCACAGGGCGTGCTGTGACCTCCAGCCACGGCCTCCCTGGGGGGAAGCTGTGACATGAAACCAAATGGGGCCTCAGGCCAAGGAAACAGAGCCAAGAGGAAAACAGATGGGGGGAAGGTGCAAACACTCAAAACGTGTGAAGGGAGCCAGGTACATGCATGAGACCCTAGGGCAGCAGACCGGGAGGACGGCTGGGCCTCCCTCCATGCCAAAGCGCACCTTGAATTTCAGCTCCCCCAGAAGACAGAGGTGGAAGACGTGGTGCGGAGAGGCCTGCCTGTTCAACCTCGAAGGCGCCTGTACCCGGGGGCACGTCCCCTGAGGACTTAGCTCCAGGAAGCCGCTCAGTCGTGCATCGTGCATAACCGGAGAATCAGGAAGCAGGAGGCCCGAGGTTCCTTATGGGGAACCGATTAACTGAGGGCTGCTCCAGCCGGGTCCCTAGGACGGGAAGCCTTGGAGAGGACGCAGCTCTGACAGCCGCAGGCAGGCCCCGGGGTCCCTCCTGGGACCCTGTAGCCAGAGCCAGCAAACCATGACCTGCGGGTTTCTCCAGACAGACGGTCTCTCCGCCTCTACCCTCTCCCAGTAGTTTTGTTTCCCTGAAAGGGTGATTCTTAGTGGTGTTTCTTAGCAAGTGACGTCTCCGTGGGCGCTGGACAGTGTTCGTGCCCGCGTTTATAATACAAACCCTCTAAGGCTTCTTTTGAAAGTGGAGTGAGTGCGACCCGGGGTCGGCCACAGGGTGTGCGCCCCACCCCCGCTCCCACGGCCGCCCACCCGACCTGCTCGCCCTGTAACCTAGTGACTCAGAGCCTGTCCCTAGCAGGGTGGCATTTAAGAGCTGAAAAGGAGGAGGAAAAATGTAGCCCCGGCCCTGCCAAGAGCCCAGCGATCCAGCCCAAGCCCCAGAGACTCACTCCAGAAGGTGTGCAAGGCAGTGGAGACGCACACCTGGTCGGTGGGCGAGCACTCGCTGGGCGTGCACAGATCCTCCTGGGTGGCTTTGAAGCATCGGTAGCAGCTCAGGTTCACGCCTGTGGGGCAGCCCCAGGCACAGGACGCTCGCCAGGCGTGCACGCATGGGGGAGACCACATGCCAAGAACCCCCGGGATGCGCCCCGATGCCCGAGCGGGGGCCCCCGTGGGCCCCACGGCCGCCGGCCCGCCCCTTACTTGGCTGTGTTTTGCTGCTGCCAGCCAGCTCCGCGGACACCAGCAGAGCCCAGAGAACCAGGGCCAGCCCCGCCATGGTGCCCAGCGCTCAGCTGAGGGGGGAGGGGTGGAGCCGAGAAGGCGGTCACTCCCCCCGCCCACGTCCCCTGGCTGCGTCATGGGGACCCCTCCCCCTCACTGCCTGCAGGGAGCTGGGCCCCTTGAGGAAAGTGAGCCCCAGGAAGGCGGGGTGTGGAGACCTGTTAGTACCCCCAGCAGCTCCTGCTCTGGGGGGAGGGCCTGTTGGGGTCCCAGAGGGCCTGCTGGGGTCCAGGGAGCCTGTTGGGGTCCCAGAGGGCCTGCTGGGGTCCCCGGGGGTGGCAGCCTCAACCTCCAGCCGCCTCCTGTGGAGCAGGTGAGGCAGGGACTCATCTCCCCTGCAGGGCCACCCGCCAGGGCCAGCTCAGCGCTGTGCCAGCTCCCATGCAGCCTCCTCCTGTAGCAGACCCGTGGGGAGCAGGGCCCCGCTTCTCACCGTGGGGGCCCGGGGAACAGACGGGGGTCCTGCCTCGGGCCCCAGGGTGGCTGAGAGAGGTCAGCTGTGGCCTCAAATGGTCTGGCACTGGAGGTGGTGGAGAAAGACGGAGGGCTTCCAGGGGGAGGCATCGCTGGAGCTGGAGAACAGGTGGCATTTGGACAATCAAAGATGAAACTACGGGCAGGGCAATGGGGGGAACGTCAGAGCCCCATACGGAGCAGGAACCCCCGGAAGTGCCATCGTCCAGGGGCGCGAGGGCGGGGAGGGGGTCCATGCCCAGGCCCAGGGGCTTGAATCCTGGTCCCTCCTGAGTGCTTCCGGCCGCGTCCCAGTGCAGGGGGGCAGCAGAGCTCTGAGGTCCGTGAGCACCTGCGACCAGACCCCAAAGGAAGCCGCCCCGGGCCCTGCTGTTTCCAGGGGTGGACACACCACTTCTCTTCACCTTGTCCTGTAGAAAGAAACGAGGGGACCGTCCCTGCAATGAGAAACCAACCTCCCGTCACCCCGACACCATGATTCCAGCTCACCGAGCAAATACTGAGATTAGTACCTGAACTTGGAAAGGGCACAGGCTCTAAGATCCGTGGAGAAGAGCCCACCGTCTTTCCACATGCGAGCAGTACATTTAGAATCTTAAAACCTAAAGAGAGCCGCCCACCCACCCCCAGGCCGTGGATGACACAGGCACAAGCTCACGGACACGGCACTTCGCTCTGCAGCCAGGAGAGGGCGACCTTAGCAGCGGGAGTTCCCAGGGCCCGGGCACCCGGATGTCCACTTAAACGCCTGCACGACCCCACGGGGTAAGGAGGGAAATAAAACCGAGAACAAAACCTTCCTGTTGATGAAAATGCCCCAGCACACCAGCTAGTGTAGGAAGCAGGGTAAATCTGTAATACCTGAATTTAAACATTTGAAGATAGGAGCAAACCACTTTGCAGGGGAAATCAGAACCTCGCAACAAAAGCAGGCCATGCAAGACGTGAGAACTGCGCAAATTCAGGAAAGCAATGGAAGGAAGATGGAAAGGCTAACTTGCAGCGTTCCGGGGGAGCAGGCATTGGAACCTGAAGTAAGAGGAACTGAAGTAATTTGAAAAACAACTCAAAGAGCGTAAATAATCTAACTGCACCCTGAGAGGCCTCCTCTGGGTCCTGGAGGTGGATGGTGGCCTGGAGTCCTGGTCAACCCGATCTCTCTGCTTCCAGAGCCTCAGGAGTCATGACCCAGTGGGTCATCCATCTCAGGCGGATGGAGGGGGCGGTTTGTCAGTTTAGCTTCTGCCTCAGGAGGGCCTGAGGGCCACTGAGTCCCCCCCAACCTTGAGAATCAAGCTCCCAGCAGAAAACAAGTGGCACATCTCCATCAGAGAAAATGAGAGAGAATGTTGGGGAAGTCGGGACGGCTCAGCGTGTTGAGCGCTAGGTTTGCAGCCCGGGGATCTGAGGATCCAGTCCCGGCCCCGGCCCGTGAGGACACATATGCTGAACTAGGGTGAGCTTCCCATGTGGGAGGCTCTGGGCCTGGTTCCTACCCTGCTCGGCCCCCGCCCTCCTGTGTGGAACGCAACTATGTCGTAAACTGATGACATGCAACCATGGAGACGGCTCTGGGCCCTCCCCTTCTCTCTCTGTCAAAACCAATAAAATAAATCTTTAAAAAAGAAAGAGAATGTCCTGAGCATGCTGTTTGGAGAGGGGCGGGCAGGGCTGGGGAAACCACAGACCAAGCGAGTCCACCTTGAGTTGTTGAGCTCCTGGGCCCTAAAGCAGAACGACTCCCTCACTATTCCGGCCCGAAACCAGACAGCCCGCCGGCCACATCCTCCTGAAATCAACAGAACTGACCCGACAGCAACCTCCAGACCGGAAGTCGTGATGCCCTTGCCTCATTCTTGACCAGCCAACGAAACCGAAACCTCGACCCTGGAGCCCCTACTTAGGAGGATGCAGGATCCGGCCTCCTAAAACCTTTCACCTGAGCCATCGGGGAGGGGAGTATTCCGGAGTGTGAGCTCACCCCTACTCTGGATGGACTCCAGTGCTCATAACCTAACTCGCCTCCACTGTGAACCCCCTGCTCATACATGGCTCCGGGCTCTGCTCCAGGGGACCGTGCAGGAGGGAACCAGCCGGGTAAAAACCCCGCTTCTCCCAGCCTGGTCACCCCCACCTGACGAGTCCTCTCCCTGAGGGGGGTGAGCAGCTCAGCGGGGTGGCTGGTCAGATGGCCGCAGCAGCCTCTCCACTCCTGTGTCTGCTGTCACCAACTCCCCTCCCCACCCCAGTTACCAGAATCCACCAGCCCCTTCCCTCTGTGCACCCCACCCCGTGGATGTCGTATGCGTCCTCCTTAGAGGCTCTCATCTCCCATTTCTCCTTCTGACACAGAGTGCGGCTAAGGGGGCTCAGGGAAAAACGAGTCAGGTGACAGTTGAGGGTGCCGAGAGGAGGGAGGCCATTCTTCATGCCACAGAGAGAGCTGATGCCAGGACACTGGACAGACGTCTGAGCCAGCATGGGCCTCTCAGGTCCGGATGTCCTGTGTCCACTGTGGGGTGACGGACAGGGCAGTCAGGTCACACACCTGGGTCCCCAGCTCTGCCTGCCACCCCCGCCACGTGGGCCCATGGCCTCTCAGCACGGACGCTCCATCCCCCTGTGAAACACCTGTAAGTGCCCGGCTGAGAGCCTTGGTAAAGGACAGGGTGTCCTGGACCGTTGCTCTCGAGGAAAAGGATGGGATGGGTGGGGGCCCCAAGTCTAAATGGGGTGCAGCTGGGGGGGTGGGAGGTGGCGGTGCGGGGGTCAGCTCTGGTCTGGGACAGGCTGGAGTCCTCCGGGTCAGTGAGATTGGGTCCCCTCCTGTGCAAACACGGAGGGGGTCCTCCCCTCAGGCGATTGGGGAAGTTCAGGAGCATGAGTCACACGCAGGAATGTGAGCGGACGTCGGGGAATTTTCTCCTTGTCACTCTCTGGGCCACCCAGGTTCCCGTTTGGGTGGGAGGAGCAGTGTGCTGGGCTTTCTTCTCCCACCTTCCGCTCCCAGCCCCCCACAGACGCCCCGGTCAGTCACAGAGGGACCCCTCACCCCAGACAGCCCGCCCAGGTGGCCCACGCTGGGCAGTTGCTGGGTCTTCTGACAGCTCCGGCGGAGCAGAGGTGGCGTGTGGCGTGTGCGTGGACACGGGTCCTCGGGTGGGACGTGGAGTGGACGAGCCAGCAGGCTGGGCCTCCTCAAGGGAGCTCCCCCCAGGACACACACCCTGTTCGTGGGGCCCCAGTCCCGGCGCCCCGCGTGTCTGTCCCTGTGCTCAGCAGCGCCAGGAGCCTGGCCCCGGGCCTGAGACCACACGCCCCGGGGCCGGCCCCTCCCGGACTCCGCACAGCGTCCCGCTGGCTGCGGGCCCAGCTTCCCCCTCGGGTCCCCAGCGCCAGGAAAGCGAAACTTAGAGGCTCCTGAGCCCACACCCCTCTGGGCGGTGTGAGAAACGTCTTGCACAGAACACCCCATTTCCTCCCCGCACCCCTCCCCCGCCACGGAAGCCACGCCCCCTTCCTGCAGTCCCTGGGGGTGGGTGGGGGTCCTCATACGAGGCAGGTGTGGAGGCGGGGCTGGGGGCTCACCCTCAGAGCGTGGCCCCCTGCATGGCCCCACAGGGACCACAGCCCTCACCAGACCCTGAGGGAGGGGGGCTGGGGGCAGAAGGGGACATGGCCCCCCGGGAACCCACATCTGGGACTCGCCATCCCCCTGGCGGGCGGCCGGGACGAGGAGTGGGGGTCTGCATGGAGGGCAGCGAGGACAGTGTAACGCTTAGCCCCGTAGAGCAGCCCTGGGGAGTGGGGGGCAGGGTCCCCAATAGGAGCGCGGGGGAGGCTGGTGGGAGTCCCTCCCTCTCCAGTCTGCAGCCCTGGGGGACTCAGCGAAGGACCCGCCCGGTACAGCACCGCTATGGACAGCTGACTAGGGGACTGAGATGAGCGAAAAGGACCTGAAAGAGGGGGCGGGGAGGACCACCCCCTGGGGAGCACCCCCACTCTGCCCCTGGGTGTTATATTAGAGGTGAGGGCAGATGTGGCTGCACGCGGGCCTCAGGGATCCGGTCTGCCCGATGCCTCCTGGGGACGTCCCCGGGACAGTGGCAGCCCTGGCTAACTCAGCGGCCCCCCGCGCCTTCCTCGTCCTGAGCTGTGGGTGCTCACGACACCCATACCCCTCACCCTGCACTGCCTGTCGCCCCCACATGTTACATGCTTCCCACCCAATGGCTTCACGTTTCATTCAGAATTCTCCAGGGGGCTGCCCTCCTGGGACCACCCCCTGGTGAGGTCATTATCCTCGTGTGCCAGGGAGTTTCCTGGGACGGGGCTCACAGAGGGCCCCCCGCCTCCAGCCCTGCCGTGGCCCCGTCCTGTGCGTGGGGAGCCAGGCAGGCCATGTGGGCAGATACTGAGGACTGGGCGGGGGAGGTGCACGTCTGGCCTGGCCTGTCTGTCCTGGATGTGAGTTGCGGAGGCAGGATCACGCCCTCTTCAAGGCGGGTTCAGACCCAGACTGTGTCACCCCACCAGAGTGAGCCCACTGGACACGCCCGTGGGCAGATGCAGGGAAATGGGGGCATCACACGGGCACCTGGGTGCTGAAACCCGGGAGTCCGGACTCCTGAGCAGAGTGTGCCCAGCTGGACAGCAGCACGTGGGCCCTTCTCTGCAGCCTGGGCAGATGCCAAGGGGAGTGTAGGGCACGGAGCCCTAGACCTGCTTTCTTTTCCTTCCTCTCCTCCCCTCCCACAGGATGCAGGAAATGGAAACTTAGGGCCCTGGGCCCCTCCTCCTTCCGTAGCCCCACCCAGCTTCCTCTGCCCCTGCCCAGCCTCCCACCTCCCAGGGGCAGGCAGGAGCCAGGACCACCAGCCACCCCAGGACCACAGGGCTGCCTGGGACCCCAGCCCCAGAGGGACCTTCCAACTGGGTCCCCAGGATCACAGACACAGCCGTGCAAGGGGCTACAACCCTGAGCCTGTTTTCCCTTCTGTAAACTGGAGATAACCAGACCGCCTCTCAGTGTAGTTACAGGGTGATCCCCGATTACTACCACCTGGAGAGTAGGTGCCCAGAGTGGGAGCTCAGGTGTCAGCAGGAAGTGTTGTCACAAGCCACCGCCCAGGCCCTGGGGCTCCATGGCCCCAGTCAGTTCAAAATTCCTGCCTTCCCAGTCCCCCCAGGCAGCTTCCTGCTGCCCAGCCTGCCTGTGGTCACCGGTCAGTCCCTTCAGCAAAGTCGCCTGTGGTTTGAGTTGCAGATGCACTGAAGACTGGGGACAGATCGTCATTGCCTGGATGACAGTCACCCGTGTTCCTGGCGGACATCCTGATTTCTAGCCCCTTGAATTCTTTTTTTGGGAAAGATTTTATTTGAGAGAAAGCGAGAGAGGTACAAGGGGGGCGGGCCCAGAGCGGTCTCCATAGCTGTACATCGGTGGTTGTGACTTGGTTTCATTCCACACAGGTGGATGGATGTGGGGCCCCACAGGGCAGGAACCGAGCTGAGGGGTGGTGGTGGGGTGAGAGCCTCCCCCGTTGAGCCCTCTTGGCAGCTACCAGCTGTACCGCAGTGCGGCATACGGGTTTGCACGGGCCGGGGCTGGGATTTGATTCCTGGACCTCCAGACTGTGAGGCCAGCGCTCCACCACTGAGCTGCCCGGCCTCCCTCTGTTCTCGATCCTTGTCTTCCCACGGCAGCCCGTCTGCCTGCGGGCTGTCCCTCTCCCTCTGGCTCCATTGCTGCTGGCCACCCCCCTTTGGGGATGGTGACAATGGCCTTGTATTCATGTTTCAGTGACCACCCTGTGCAAAGCTCCTTGCTGGCCCCAGATCTCAGGGACCCCAGAATCCTGAGCCCCCGTGGTGACCCATGCCCCACCCCACCGGCCAGTGTTCCTTGGGCCCTGGAAATGGGCACCTCTGGGTGTCTGGCCAGCTTGGGGCGTCCTGAGTGGGGAGCTCAGTGGCCCGGACGTGTCCCACTCTCCAGAAGAGTAAATGGGTTGGCCCCACAGAGCACCTTGCTTGTCACTCACTGCTCTTCCTGCCCAACCCAAGTCCCTTGGTGAGAACACATTGCACCCACAGCAGGCCCCGCACACACCCGGCCTGGTGGGTCCACGCCTCCCAGGTCCCGGCCGGCCGCAGCGGGCAAGCCCCAGGGGACGTGGGTCCTCCAGCCGGGGCCCAAAGCCTTCTCAGGGGAGGCTGCCCTGCTCCTCCCACAGGCCCTGGGGGCAGAGGAGGTGCTTGTACGATCAGAGCCCTTGTCTGCCCCACGGGTGTTTCCTGTGCTGTCCTGACCCTGTCCCAGGGACATGAGCCTGCAGGTCCCCTAACCTCCCTCCTGTCCAGCCCCATTCCTCCCTCTGTAGGGTCCAGCCATGCTCCCCAAAACAGGCTGACTCCCCCCTTGCTTCCTGTCCTGTCCTACCTGAGGATGCATTTGCCGCACGGCCCGGCTTAGCCTGGGGAAGGAAAGTGGGGGACGTGGGGTGGACGTCCCCTTCCGGGCTTTGCGAGCAGCTGGCTGTGGACTTGGGGGGGCCCTCTTCCCCACTGAACCTTGGGGAGGGGCTGTACCCCAGGGATTCCCAGGCAGTCACGCTACAGCAGGAAGGCGGGGACACCTGTGTTTATTTGAAGCACCAAAGCAGCAGTGTAGGGGGGCGGGGGTGGGAGATGATTCATGGGTCCAGCAGTGTAGCCCCCGAAGCAGCGGAACCCCTGAGCGAGTGAAAGGTAGGGTACTCGGAGGCTGACCCACACCCCTCTCCCAAGTACGGCCAAGGCCACACCTGTCCACGCAGGCCGCTCCTCCTCCCAAGACACAGTGTCACAAAGCCCACCTTACGCACCACTGTCTGGGGACACGGGGGCTGCCCGCTCCCAGTGTGACTCACTTCTGACTCGGGGACCCACAGGCTCCAGGCCATTGGATGGACCCTCATCCCTTCCCAGGTGCCCCGAGGAAGGTCATATTGCTGACCCGGGCAGGGATGGTAGCTGGCCCCGCTGGGGGCAGGGGCAGGTGCAGTGGGCAGGCCTGAGGAGTGGGATCAGGCAGGGGAGGCGTCGAGGGGTCTGGGGGGCTGGGCCTTCCCTCCTGAGCTGTGGGAGTCGGCCGGGCCCAGGGGCCACGCGGTCAGGGGCTGAGCCGCAGCAGCGCCGGCAGCAGGCTGAGCAGCAGCGCCAGGCCCAGCAAGACCACGCTGGCCCGCGGCCCGCTGTCGGACGCGCTGATGTTGCACAGGAAGCTCTGGCAGCAGTGGGTGCCCATGGATGCCACACCGAGGTTGACGTTCGGTGGGGCAGGGCAGACCGGGGAGCAGCCCTTGTTCAGGCTGTGGCCAAAGTCCACCATGTTCCCTGCACAGGGAAATGAGGCTGTGAGCGGAGAGGCAGGGGGCTGGGGCCGGGGGCCGGGGCCCGACCGCCGGGCAGCACTTACCGATGCCGGCGGCGGCGGAGATGGTCACGCAGTAGTTGTCAGAGTCGGAGCAGATGGTGGGCTTCAGGCAGTAGAAGTTGCTGTTCTGGTTCGTGCAGGAGAAGCACACCAGTGAGTGGGCTGTGGGAGGAGGGGACACGTTGCTGGTGGCGTCCACACACGGGGTTTCGGGGGGCAGGGGTGAGGCCTCCAGTGGGAGCTGGAGGGAGGCGTGACCACTGGGAGCCGGGAGAGGGGCCTCTTAGGTTGCCCAGGGCAACAGAAATGGGCTCCAGGGACCCTTGAGCACCCTTCGGGAGAGAAGGGGGACAGGGAGTCCCGTGGGAGGGCACAGCCCCCCGCGGGCCCGCGCGTCTCACCTTGCTCCACACCCAGAAGGGTAGCCAGCAGCACGGGCAGGAAGACCTTCATCCTGAGGGGACAGGCTCCCGTCTGATGTCACCACGTCAAGAAAGTCTAGAGACACAGCCCGTGGGGTCAGGGCCCCGAGAGCCTGGTGCCCCCACTTTGTAGACAGAGGAGGGACCTGCAGCTTCTAGCAGGAGGGCAGAGACGCGGGGTCCCTCTGCTGCATCGCCTTCTAGCTGAGCACCCCTCCCCCAGTCTGTGCTGTTGGGGGGCAGGGGCAGGAGAGGCCAGATGAGGAAACTCATTAACATTCTTATAAGCACACAGGAGGCCTGAGCGGCCGCCTGTGGTCCTGGGGGTGGGGGATAGTGACCCCACTTCCAAGGACCAGCTCCACACCCGACTGGGGACCGGGGGTTGCTGGGCAGGGCACACGCTGGCCTGTCTGAGCACCTGCCTAAGCTTCGGCGTGGGGGAGGCCCAAGCATTCCTCAGTGTTGTTCAGTGCTGACGACGGGGACCCCACAAGTATCTAGTCCCCAGTTTTGTGGCTGGGGTGTGAGTCTCTGGGGGTTGCCCTGTGCTCCCTCTGCAGGGACCCCTTGGGCAACAGGCCCGTGGCACTGGGTGGAGACAGCACTGGCACTGGGACCAGCTGGGGCTCTGGTTCTGTTCAGCAGGAGCGAGGCCTATGGCAGGTGGGGGAGCCCCGGGCGGGGGAGGGGCGCTCTGGGCCCTGGAGGAAGGACAGGGAGGACAGAGCGGCTTTGGGGAGGGGGCTGGTGGAGACCTTGCCAATGGGCCCCAGGCCTCTGGTGCCCAGCCCCGGGGTCCAGGCTGACATGTCGGGGGTCAGGAGCAAGAACAGCGGCCGGGCGGCTGGGGCCTCTGTGTCCTCCCTGCTCCCTGAAGTTGGGGTTTGAGCGCTGAGGGGCCCTGGGCTGACCTCACAGGCCGCGTGCCCACCACCCACTGCCAGGCACCCACCCCAGCCGGGCCGAGTCCGCTGGCCTGGGCCGGACAGGCCCTCCTGGGCGGGACGAAGGGAGCCCCCGAGGGCAGCCAGTGGGCTCTGGGCACTGCCATCCGGGCCCCAGGGACCAGCAGGGACCGGGTGGCACCGCGCAGGCTTGTAGTCGCTGCCCCACCGAGCGCCCGCCGCTGGGCGGGGAGGCTCCCGTCCCGGGATGAGGCGCTACGACAGGCAATTTCCGCCGCATCCCGGCCCCGGCTCAACTCCGGAGGCCGCCCCTCCCCGTGCCCACGTGAGGGGCCCCGCGGAGCCGGGCTGGGTGCGGGGCTCCCCTGGGCCGCCTGCCCGGGACGGCGCCGCGCGCTCCCGCCCCGGCGCTCTGGACGCGGCCGGGCCCACCCGCTCCTCCGACCCCCTCGGCGGCCGCCTGGCTCGCTCTCCCCCGAGCCCTGCAGGGTGTCTTCCCGCGGCGCCGGAGCCGCCGTCCCCGCCCGCCCCGCCCGGGCCCGCCGACTCACCGCGGGGGACGCAGCTCCACGGCCTCGGCGAGGTGCTGGAGCGGGACTTGCAGGAAGGCCGAGGCTCGGGCAGATGGCGAGGCGGGCGGGAGGCGGGGCCGGGGCGGGCGTGGGCGGGGCCGGGGCGGGCGTGGGCGGGGCCGGACTTTCCCGCGAAGGCGGGCGGGAGGCGGGGCCCGGGGCGGGGCCCGGGGCGGGAGTGGGCGGGGACCTTGATGGGCGGGGCCGGACTTTCCCGCGAAGGCGGGCGGGAGGCGGAGCCCGGGCGGGGAGCGGGCGGGGCCTGACTGTCCCGCAAAGGCGGGCGGGGGCGGGGCCCGGGGCGAGAGTGGGCGGGGCCTTGATAGGCGTGGTCGGCCTTTCCCGCGAAGGCGGGAGGGGGCGGAGTCCCCTCGCGCAGGCCCCGCCCCCCGGCCGCCGGTCCTCCTGGTCCCCCCGCGGGCCCGGCAGGCGTGTGCGGGCAGGGCCGCTCCTGCGGGGCCCGGACAGCCGGGAGGGAATGCCACGGAGAAGGCCGATGGGGCCATAGTGGGACTCGTTCTGCACAGTCCTGTGGGCACCGAGGGCGCAGGTAGGAGTCTTGGGCCCGGGCTCCCGGCCTTCACGTGGGGGCTGAGTTGTTAGCCCTCTCATGGGTGGGGGCGGGGATGGTGACCCGCCCGGCAGCGCCAGGTTGGAGGAGGGGTCTTCCGGGCGGCGGTGTGGGTGGCAGGGACCCCCAGCGGGCAATCCGGCCCCTGTGAGCATCCATCTTTACTGGCTCTGGACCCCTACTTGCCCTGGGCGCAGGATCGCGTCCTATGTGTGACCCCTGGACTCCGCTCTCAGTATGCAGCCAGGGTGACCCCTCACAGCTAACCTGGCCTCTGACCCTGGGTTCGGAACCTAGAGGCGCCTGTGTTACCCAAGTAAAGCTGTTGGCCTGCACACCTCAAAGCCAAGAGACAGGAGCAGGGATTCGCCACAAAGGAAGAAAAGGCTTATTCAGGGAACAGGGCTGAGCCCAGGGGCACAGGGGAGCTAGCCCCCAGAGGATAGGTTCCACAGAGAGGACAGCGTTAGCCGCGGTAGCTAGGGGAGTTGGGGTGGTGGGCTGCACTGATTAGGGAGGCGGTGGATCGTGGCCTCACCAGGTCCGCAGGTCAGCCATGGTGTCGGCCGTCTGGTTTGGTGAGGATGTGGTTGACGGGGAAACATAACTGAGGTCAACACAGTTGTTTGGCTGAAACTTTGCTGAGGTTTGGGGTCTGGTTATTGTATTTTTGTCGTGGTCCATAGCTCTGAGGCTTTATTCGTAAGAGAGTTTGATGCTGCCCAGGCCTTAGTGATGAAGAGAGTGGACGTGCAGTATGAGCAAAGGTGGAAGGCCCCCAAAGTCATACGGGCGGAATGAAGTTCATGTGTGGTCACAGCGCTTAGAATACAGCTGCCTCAGCCTGACGTTCCCTGTGCTATGTCTTGGGGGCCCATTCAGTGCCTTGTCTTTCAACAAATATGCGCAGAGCACCTGCTGTGTGTGGGGTCCCACCCCCATCTGGCCTGGGAGCCAGCAGCACCCCAAGCCCGCTCCTGTGGGCCCTTCCCCTCCACGTGCCCCATGGCGGTTTCCCCCTCTTCCTGTGGAGCCCCCACCGCGGGCTGGTGTGTGTGTGTGCCACCTGCGTGTTCCGGGAGATTCACACTTCACGCTCATAGCACATTTCCTATCAGCAGTTGTCGCTGTGGCAGGGAGTTGTCACACGTGACCTATTTGCTCATTCTGTCTGGACAGTGACAGAGGGCCCTGGGGGAAGGGGCTTCTGAACTATACAAACAGGAAGGGGGGTGTGCTGAGGCAGGACGGCAGGGTGGCCAGGAGGGAGCTGGGTGAGAAGAGAAACCCTGGGGTAGGGGGCAAGTCTTGTAAGCAAGGTCTAGTAGCACGTAAGGTATGTTGTGAGGAGTGTGTGTGTGAATGTGCAAATGTGTGTGTGAGTGCGTGTGCATGCATAAGGAGTATGCTAGTGTGTGTAAATGAGTGTGTGTGTACAAGGCATGTGAGTGTACGTGTGTGTGTAAGGAGTGTGTGTGAGAGTGAGTGTGTGTGAATGTGTACAGCGTTCCGGGCTCTGGATCAGCTCATTTGACCTGTGATGTGGGATGACAGGAGCAGCCATGGCGGCAGGTGTGTGTGAGTGTGAGTGTGTGTGAATGTGTGTGAGTGAGTGTATGGAGGACTGTGTGGGTGTATGTAATGAGTATGTGAGTGAGTGTGTGTGAATGTGTGTGAGTGTGTGGAGTATGTGAGTGTGAATGTGTGTGTGAGTGCGTGTGTGAATGTGAGTGTATGTGTGTGAGTGCGTGCATGTGTGTGTGGTGAGTGTGTGAGTGCATGTGTGTGAATGTGAGTGTGTGAGTGCGTGTATGTGTGTGTGGTGAGTGTGAGTGTGTGGGAATGTGAGTGTGTGTGTGAATGTGAGTGTGTGTGAGTGCGTGTGTGTGTGGTGAGTGTGTGAGTGCATGTGTGTGAATGTGAGTGTGTGTGTGAGTGTGTGTGTTTGGTGAGTGTGTGAGTGCATGTGTGTGAATGTGAGTGTGTGTGTGTGTGTGTGTGTGAATGAGCCCCTCCCCTCCTGCCAGGGGAGCACCTGGCACTTCCCCCCACTTCCAACACTGCCTGGCGCGTCCTGGGCGCAATACGTGGCTGGAAGAGCCCATCTAAGTGGAAACTCAGCATGAGAGACCATGTTGTGGGGACAAGAGGCTGCAAGCTTACAATGTGGATGCATGACCGTCAAGGTGGCATTGCGGGAAGGAGGGGCTGCAGGGAGGGGCTGGGGACCCCGTCTCCCAGTTCCTTTACACACCAAGGCCACAGGCTTTCAGTATGCAGGACCCGAGACCCTCCATGAGTTGCCCGGTGGCCAGCCGGGTGGAGGAGCCCCTGACACCCCGCGCGGGGAGCACTGACGTCTGTAGTCAGCGCGCTCAGGGAAGACAACGCAGACCCCGTGCCTCCACGACAGGGTATCTAGTAGAACGTTCAGGATCTGGAGAGGGGACCCCGACCTTGTGAGCTTCTCCTCCTGGGGAGACGGGGACCTGGCAGGTAGCTGAGCTGGCTTACCTGTGCAGAGACGGGCTCCACAGAGGCCGGCTGGACCTGTGGATGGTTGATGGAGACACAGAGGCCAGGTGCTCAAGGAGCCGCCCACGCCAGTGCATTCGAAGGACAGCACCTCCCATGAGGCGCAGGTCCTGCATTTCCGCCTCTCAGCCAGGCAGTGCGGTCCAGACCCCACCTCCCACCAAGCCCCCCAGCCTGGGGAGGGGGCCTGTGTCCCTGTCCCTGTCCCCGGTACTGGCTCCCTGCCCGCGGCCCTCGCGCACCCTCTGGTGGCAGGAACTCGCAGCGCAGCCTGCAGCCGGCTGCACTTTGGAGGCTGTGGTCATTCGGGACGGCGGGTTCTCCGTTCCCATGGCCCCTCAGTGGGGTCACTCACACGGTTCCTGGGACACACGGTCCCGGGGACAGGCCAGCTTCATCCTTTTACTGTAGCTGCTTTTATCAGAAAACCCCAGCCCAGCCCAGCAGATCTCCCCAACTTGAGTCTTGGGGTTCCTCCCCTCTCGTAATCAAGCTTTGCCAAGTGTCCAGGGAAGGGGACGCTGCAGAGTGGGCCCTGGATGCCCAGCCAAGCCCCAGGTCCTGGGAGCTCTTCGTGGGGCCAGCCTGGCTGGAGAGCCGCGTGTGGCTCCCAGCTCCTCGCAAGGCCAGGCCTGACCCTGTGCTGCCCGGGGGGCTGCAGCTGCCTCTCCCACAGGCCATTGCATTCAGCAGACTCGCTCTAGTCCAGTCCTGTCCACCCTGCGGCCCGCGGGCCGCCTACGGCCCAGCACAGATTCATAACCTTCCTTAAAACAGCATGCGATTATTTTCGCAATGTTGTTTTTTTTTTTAGCTCATCAGCTATTGTTAGTGTGAGTGTGTTTTATGTGTGACCCCAAGACCACCCTTCGTCCAGGGTGGCCCAGGGACGCCACCAGGTTGGACCGCCCTGCTCTGGACCGTGACATCAACACAGTTCCAAACCCCCGAGCCCGGCCAGCGGTGACTGCTTCCCCTGTCCGCGGGGTGAGCCGGGCATGTCGGGGGTTCTTAGTGCTGCAGGCTGTTCTTTGTCATTTCCTGCCGCCGTCATGAGACCTTTGCAGACGAGCTTCTTTGTAAAACTCTACTGGGAAACGCGGGGCGCGGGCCCCTCAGCTCCCAAACGGAACGCGGCCTGTGGGCTGGGCTGTGCTCGCGCCCCTGCCCCGTGGCCATCGGGATGGGGTGGATTTGGAGCAGGCGGGCTCCTCCCTGCACACCCTCTGTCCCTGGCCGCAGGGCCTACTGGGTGCTCCCTACCCACCGCATGTCCCCAGCTGCCTTCATGACGCAGAGACGGGAGTGGGGAGGAGCTGAGTCCTTGGAGGTGAGGAGGGAGGGAGGCCTGGAGCAGCTGGGAAGAGCCGGCCCAGGAGGAGGGGGCCGGTGGGTGCGGGCAGGATCCGGCCAGGGCGAGCGCCCGGCCCTGGTCAGCGCTGGAGGGAGCGGCAGGGGCGCTGGCACGAAAGACCGGCTGCCACCATGAAAACCCTCCTCACACAGGCTGCCGCTTGGAGGGATTTCTCTGGATGCCATGGAAGGGCAGACGGAACTTGTTTAAAGACAGCTGTGTCATAACAACATGTGATCTGTGTGTCGTGCTCTTCGACCTTCTCACACGTGACTTCAGAGTCTGGCAAGAGAAGGGACATTGCCCAAGTCCCTGACACGCCCGGGGCCAGGCCTCAGCCTGGGTCCCCCGGGGACAGTTCTCTCCGGGGCCATGGGTGGGACTCAGGCTGTGGGTGAGGCCCAGCCATGGTCGCTGATCCAAGGACAGGGCACCACCCAACCTGGGCCACCAGCCACAGCCCTCCTGTCCCTGGGGGGCCCAGCCCTGCCACTCCTCCAGGAGACTCATTTGTGACCAAAACCGCATGGGAGAAAGCAATTTCCATTAAGACCGATGTGTGTAAATCCTGACTGCGGGGGGCACTTGGCGTTTTCTGTTCTATCCGGGGTTGGCACTCGTCACTCTGTTTTTCATTAAAAATCTAACCCAGATCCACGATCCCGATTTCACCACCCACCGTTCGGAAAGCGCCGAAAAATTCCCTCGTCCGGGACATTTCGTTTTCAGGTGACTTCTCAGGACTCTCTACAGGGAACAGGCACTTTTAATGGACGCAAAGCATTAAGTCTGAGAATGACAGTGAGTGTTAAGTAAAAATGAACTGATTTGGGCCCTAGAAGCTGGGACGTGCCCACCCACCACGCTGTGGGGGACGGTCTCTTGGATCTCGCAGGGGTGAGGGGACCAGTGGACAGAATGGCAGTGGCACCTCCGGGCCTGGACTCTGGACCCGAGGAAGGTACATGGGCAGACACGGCCTGTGTGGGGGTCTGTGAGCGTCGGCCTCGGGGCTAATTCCTCGGGTCTGACCTTGGAGATACGGTTACGTAAGAAGTTAACACGGGGGATAGACGCTGTGCACTATTTTTGAAACTTCTTTGTAAGTGTGAACTGATTTCAAAAGGAGAAGTTAAAAATGTTTCCAAAGCAGCAGGGAGTAGGCTGGCGGAGCCGCGGGGTTTGGGGTTCTCGTGGGCCGTGCAGCCGGGAGTGTAGGAGGCCCGTGGGGCGGCGGGTCTGCGGGCAGAGGAGGAAGGGGGTGAATTGTGCCCCGACCCAGGTTGGGATGGAGGTGGGGGCGTCAGGGAGAGAACATTTCAGATGGATCAAAGCTCAAATTGAAAATGGAACAC